>JAIKVB010000089.1:0-46263 GCA_024679045.1 Phytophthora brassicae | reverse complement strand
CGACAGGATTACCAGCATTCCGACTGGACTACCAACATTCTGATCGTCGATCGTCCCGGTCGTTTTAAGTGCGTGTATACACGCCAGTTGGGTCAGTCCTTGTTGTAGTCTAATATAGGATGACCTAGTTGAGGCTCCGGGCAGTATTTGGAGACGTACGATGTTACGTTCTCGCAGGATATGGAGACGTACGAGATGCATGATGTGCTGTAGTCGCCGCGTGCCTTGGCTTCCTTCGCGCAGATGTGTTTGCATGGCGAAGAGGGGTGCCTGGTGGGGTGCCTCGGGCTGGGAAGGTAGCGCCGTCAACGTCGGAAGGCATGATTGCCGCTCTCTGAAACCTATCGTGTGGGTTTTATTATGATTTAGTATGGGTTGGGCGATTGCCGGCGATTGACCTCGGGCCGATTCAACCAATTGGCCCGGCCAGTTTTGACTAGAACGCACAATACCTGTACAGTACAGTGTACGTGTACAGTGTACACGTTCAGCGTCTATAGTCTCCACTGTTCTTAGTCATGCTCACGTTCTTGTTTGTATTCAATGCGAAATCGCTAATATATTTTCCTGTCTACAACCTCTGGAGTTGAAAATGCTGCATGCAAAGTGACCTCTGTGGAGCCACACTCACCGAGCAAGCAAGTCAATTGGCATGACTACATGTACTCTGCTAGAAGCACCTTCCGTTGTTCCAGCGATATAAAAAAATACTAATTATTTTAACCAATCAGATTAATTTCGTTCGTTGTGTAGTCTGAGGTCCTTCGTTGTGGAGTCCAGAGATAAATATCCTCGCGTACACCTGTAGGTACGCTTTTGAAGCTCCATTTTCGAGGATTCTTGTGAGCTGTTATGAAGTCGACATCGTCTGGCCACGACTTTAGCTCCCATACGTCCGACGTTGTGGATTGGGACACACGCGGAACGACCACAAACCCGGGTGAACTTGCTGGCGTTGAAAGGGTGGATCGAGGTTGTTTGACCCCCGCTAATAATGCTATTGCATCGGAATCATACCCTTCTGACCCCTCAAAGCAAGAGGAAACCAATCTGGTACAGCCGGTCTGCTGCTACACACTTGTAACACCGAGGTGGATCCGCTTTGCAAAGATTTGGGCGATCCAGTTGGTCGCCGATTTTCGGCACTGAGGGAACGGAGCGCATGAGGCGACCACGGAGCCACCGTAGATGCTTGAGAGTTTGTTGTAGACTGTGAACCCAGCCTAACGGTATATACACAAGAAGATTCTGGTGTCCCGGGCGAGCGTGGCTCAGAATCGGTACGTTGACTGGATAGGAGACTTCCTTCGTGGCTCTGGCCAGCCTCAAGACTGGCCAGGGCGAAGTCAGCTATAGAAGCCACTTGAATAGTAGCCATCTCGAACACTAATGGGTGGGTGAACGTACGACCCGAACACAGCCACGGAAGAGGAGATACTGATTGGGTACTGTAAGAATTCGATTTATGTTTCTTCGTGCCTTGGGATGACACGTCATATGAGGCTTCCCCCACCGCCTCAAGAATCGAACGCCTGGTCTGCAGTGTTACTTTGGACCTAGAAAAACATTATTCAGTTCACTTCACTTTTCTTTTGTCAAATACGTACACACCGACTTACCGAGGTGATGGCGAACGGATTGACGAGGAGGATGGCATTCAGGTTTCTAATAGAGAGATAGAAGTAGTTAGCTAACATCAACGAATACGCAATGTGATAAAAGCATATACAGCTCAAGCCAAACACCCTGCATAGACATTGAGCAGGGGATCAGGAAGAAGACATTACCGACAAGAAAACAATATAGTGCTCGAATGCGAGGGAATCGAAACTGAGATCTGGAAATAAGAGGGGGATTTTGGCGTCTACATCCCTTGAAGATTGCTCATCTTCAATACGGGTACCTCTGCTTCTTTGGGGTGCTAACTCGTGTCATAACCAACTCAAGATGTTAATTTAATTCAGTTGCAAGTTAAGGGTACTATAAAGAGGATAAAAACCGTTTTATAAATTTTTTGATGAGACCACTTTTCTCGTCCCACGAAAAGAATTATTTTAATGAGGGTTTTAATGAGGCTTTAATGACTGCTTTTATTGACTTTATGACAATCATAAACATGCTTTAATGTGGTTTTGGAAGGCTATTAATAGTGTCGGATCAAAGACGTATTATACGGTACTAATACGAATCCGCGCTCACCTTCACGACTTGTCGCGTCGTTGGTGCCTCAAAGAAAAGTCGAGCCTTTAATTCGCATCGGCTCGACTTTTCTTGGTAAGTGCGACGCAGGAGGAGGACACGGTGAGGACACGCGGACTTTAAGGAAGTGTGGGTCTTATTCTACAGGGCGTTTTAATTTTATACTTTGAAGAAAAATACTGGTACCGGTACCGGTACCCTGCTTTCTAGTACGGCTTTTCTACTGTACACTTGAATAAACCAGCATTTTAGAATCATGATCCGATTTTTCGGCGTAAAATACTGGTACCGGTTCCGGTACCCTGCTTTCTAAAACGGCTTTTCTACTGTACACTTGAATAAACCAGCATTTTAGAATCATGATCCGATTTTTCGGCCGCTGGTCTTGCGTTCTTTGCGGTCTCCAAATCGTTTCTGAGAAGCGCTTCCACACTCCTTGAACTTTTGCTTGTTCAATTGGAATCAGAGGATTCGAAGACGCCAGTCCAGACCTACTTAAATATAAGGGTTAACTTACTGTGTTTTCAATATTTTAGCATTGTGCCAGAAAATAGTATGCCGAAGTTAATATAATAAGCTAATCTTGGCATACTCCGGTGCCTGCACCTGATGCGTGGAGTCGCTTCCGCAAACCCTGTCGTACGTCTGCCAGTACGCCCCGAAAACCCTGTTGAACGAGCACCTAAACAGACTCTGAGTTACTGTAGTGACGACTAACAGGTTGCTCCGCAGCCGCCGCTCGATCGGTTTGAAACGCTCTGTCTGTCGTGGCGACCAACGACGAAAGCAAGTCAAGAAAATCGGTTGTGAGCAATAAAATCCCGTTGGGGCTTCAAGTTCGCAGCTCAGACGACCCGCGCGTAGCATACCAGTGGGTTGCTCTTTGGGGCTACAGTACTGTACTTAAGTACTGACAACATCGTTCTGTTTTATTGTTTAACGTGGACGCCAAGCAGCACGAGCTCTCGAAGCCTAGATGCTGCTCTGCTACTTCGGATTGCACCTGTCCTCGGTGATCGCAGCGTTGACACCGGGCTATACATGTATGTTCAGTACTGTACCGTAAATTCGTGGTGGGAACACAGGCTGTCCGAAATCAGCTTCACTGAATCATGTCTGGAGCAAGGCTGAAAAAAAACACAGCTTGAAGTTGCCTTTCGTAATGACCATCACTTTGGGAGCGGTACGGATGGTGTACGCGACAAAATAAAATGAGACGCGACATCTGCAGATGCGCAAGGTGCATCATCACATCACGAGCAAAACCAGGGAAAAAGCTGAGGAAGTATTAAATACTGCCGCAATATTAATAATACCGGTATTCAATACAATAGTGCGTGCTATTACGTTAAGTAAGTTAAGAAAATGCCTCAGGACGAGGCGGGAGTTGGTAGTGTAGTATATCTGGCCTAAACGCTCTGTAGTGAGGGTTGCCGGATCGGTCGCAGCGCCGTCTTGGCGTGGTCGTTCACGCCAGGGTAGGCGTAGTTAGGTTTGGACGCGACGGTGACGTTGGCGCTGCTGTTGGATGTGGACAGATTGGACAGCATGACCTTTAAGCTTAGACACCTCAGTGCGTTCAGTTCCACGTGCTGGTCGTGCAGATGCTGCGGGGATTCAGATGACGATGACGGGGGCATGAGGCGGCTCGTTCGTACATCAACGTTGTTGCTGTGTAATCGACGAGCAGGCAGTTCGAGTTCCGGCATGACGTCCTCCATCTCCATGTCCAAGTCTTGCGGGAATTCCTCGTCTGGAAGCAACTGCGAAGCTGCTTCCATGCTGACAGTGGGCTGATCCATACTCTCAAGAGGGAAACCCACGTTCTCGTCGCTGCCATGCTCTGAACCGTCCATTCTGTAGTCTTCGGAACCGGGGTTCATGGCGGAAAATTGGTCCTCAAGGCTGCTGCTGTCTGCGCTTATATTAAGTGCCGCCAGGTTGAGTGATCCAAAGTTGCGCTTCATGGTGTTTAGATGTAGTAGATAGGTAGTTGGAGAGTGATGAGAGAGCTTCAATCCCAGGAAGAATGATACGCACTGGGGATGGACTTGGGGCTGCTGTTCATTCGACGAAGGAAGTTTCCGACTGAGCGTCGAGCGCGTTTTGGTTTGCTGGCCCAATCAATGAGCGAGCAAAGAGTGGCGCCCGCTGGCTTCTAGGCCCAGCTGTTTTGAATCGGGTCAGTTGAAGGAGCGACGGGGCGCTCGTAAAACGTAGGAAAAAGAAAACGCGATTTTGGGCCTGAAACTCGGGCATCGCATGGCGGAGAGCGCGTTCGCCGCTGAATAGACTGGATCGAGAGTTGGCGGCCGATGTCTCGCTACAAGAGTCGACTGATGGCAGTTGTTGGGACCACAATAACGGGATTTATTATAATTGCTCACAACCAATTTCTTGTCTTGCTTTCGTCGTTGGTTGCTACGATAGATAGAGCGTTTCGAACCGGTCAAACAGCAGCAACCGACTCAGACTCTGATAGGATTCTATCTGCTTTCGTCGTTGGTTGCTACGACAGATAGAGCGTTTCGAACCGGTCAAACAGCAGCAACCGACTCAGACTCTGATAGGATTCTATCCGCGCTTCAACAGGTTTTCTTCAACAGGGTTTTTCGGGGCGTACTGGCCGACGCACGACAGCGTTTGCGGAAGCGACTCCAAGCATGCGCTGAGGCAACATGTGACTGGCGTCTTCGAATCCTCGGATTCCAGTTGAACAAGCAAAAGTTCAAGGAACGATTTGGAGATTGCAGAGAACGCGCGAGACCCACGGTCGAAAAATCGGATCCGGGTTCACTTGCTTTAAGTATGAATTTAAAAAGCTGGTTTATTCAAGTGCAGAAAAGCCGGATAAAACCGGTACTGGTACAGTTTATTATGCCCTGTAAAATAAGACCCTCACTTCTTTAAAGTCCGAGTGTCTTCAGGGTGTCCACCGTGAGTAATTGCTTCCTCTTGCGTCGCATTTGCCAAGAAAAGTCGAGCCGATGTGAAAGGTTAACCGGAGCTAAAGTAGGCACCAGCGATGCCTGCTCCACCGTGTAGCAGGCTTGTCGTGTCATGCATCTGGAATATGAGGTTGATTGCTATTCCGTCTCAAACTGAGATGGGTGGTGGTCCTACATGTACGTACAGCATGAAACGGCACAATGCAAGCGTGCAAACAGCGTGACCTAAATAATGGGTAAAAGCGGGCATATTTGCAACGGTGGCACCGATCAGCACACACTGACACCCACGGATCCGAGCTGAGACGGGCTGGGCCGCCCACGCGAAAGTGCGCTGTCGAAGGCGGATGTGACTAAAGGCGCCTCCTTAAACCTAACGTTGCTGCTGTTGTTGCTGCTGTTGCTGTTGCAACTGCTGCTGGTGGTACTTGACGACAGCGTCCACGTCCGCCCGCAGTCTCTCTAGGTTCGCTGCGTAGACACAGAATAGTAACAGAGCACCACGCAGAGTTAGTTAACATCAGTCGAGAAGCGCAATACAAACGCTGACAACGCACCAGGGGCCGTGAAGCGGAATCGCGTCTGAAACAGCGTGTGGCACAAACAGCTGCATGATTCGCACCCGCCGCACTGTGAGCAGCGGAGCGACGGCACGCATCGGCACTTAAAGTAGCTGCGCTCGGACTGGTAGCGCCGTGTGGCCGACAGTAAACCCGTGTGCCCCTCCGAACTCAGCACTTTATCGTAATACGAAGCGATCGAGCGTGGCTTGAAGTGGTGCTGCTCCGGTTGCGAGTGGCACCGAAGGCAGATACGGAAGACCTTGTAGGCCATGTTCGGTCTGCAACGCCGTGAGTACACTGCGCAGCCCAAACACTGTTTATACAAATTCGTGATTTCTCGCGAACATATCCCACATGAGTAATTCTCAGCGTTGTCAGCAGGTGGGTCACGCAGGTCAGCATCCACTGTACGCCACATGATTTCATCGTCGAACACCTTGCGGAACTCGTCACTATCGTCAGTGCTTGATAGTCCCAGCTCGTACGCCTCTTCAACGATGGCGTCCAAGCACGGTAGAATCGATTCCAAGAAGAGAATCATTTGGGCTTGGCGCTGTGCCACAACACTGCGGTCAATGGGTGACGGCGAAGCCGTGAACGAAAGGAGTTGGGCGTTGCGCGGACGTCCTGACGCCAGTGCTGAGCGCAAGAACTGACCAGTGCGCACGATCGCAATTCCGCACTGCATTGTCATTACCACAATCCGTTAGATATGACAAAGTACACAAACGAAGAATACAAACATCGACTCCGCACCTTAGCGGCTTCAACTATCGCACGGCGAGGGTCGAAAACCCAGCCGTCTGGGCACATGCTAGCATTTTTCATAGCAAACTGAACAATACGCACAATTCATCAGTTAGCAAAAGAGACTCCAAAGTAACTCAGCAAATGGATCGATGCATACCCAGCACTCAGTGGAAATGCCGCGTTGCGAAACACCCTGGTAAACCCATTCCCATGAGAGGAATACACATGGAGCGTTAATGGAACCGCTGACGCTGTCCTTTTCCACGACCCGCCAGAAATGATGACGACCCTATAAAATCACGACATCACTCAGTTAACAATTGCTGCCTACGATATAAAATCACTTGGTGTGGCATACCTTGTTAACATGTACGAATTCGCCATCCTGTAGGAGAACTGTGGAGAATGAAAAGCCAGCAGATCTGTGGAGAAGATATGTTAAAAATAAATATGTTGGACCGCAGCAACACAACATACCGGAGGGCACGAAGATGTGCATCTAATAGCATCGTCTTCCTCCCAGCGTCATAGCCCACTTGTTGCAATATGTGATCGAAGTTAGCCTTGTATTGAGGCTCGAAACGCTCGAAAATAACCAGCTCCAGCGATCCCACAAGCACCTACCAGTCGCGCGTAGCAAAATTAGCAAGAGTAGTCAGTGCTTTATGTTTGAATTTTGATGTTCTCCTGTCACCACTTACCTGGTACGCAGTGTCAGTAGTGCCATTGCCTGGATCCATCAATGAGCCTCGCGCTCCTGGGAAGTTAAAATGCAGCCGTGGACTGGAGAACTTCTCGTGCCAGCTACTTTGCGGGAGATACTGCAGCAAGCAGTGGATACCACCAGCAAATATATCCCATTGAAACCCCTTGATGAGATCGTTATAAAGCTGATGAAAACAGGCATTATAAACTGTATCAGTCAAACAAACCAGCTCAAGGAATACAAAAGATGTAGTTTACCTGTGCACAATGCTTAGCAAGCCTCAAGTTATTGAGCGCAATAATGTTTTCAGACGCCACGATAGTTATTGTCTTTTTGGTGACATGATCTTCCAGCACAACGACGTCCTTGCCAGGCACATTCGATAAATATTTCTCCAAGTACGAATTGAAAGATGTCATGGACAACTGAATCTCTCCAACGTAAGCCAGCTCCGGCATGTCCGTTTCAGTATTTCGTTTGAACTGGAAGTGGTCGAAGGCGAAATGCGTGTCATTGCCGCAACATTCGAGAATGAAAGGCCATGCCCAAATGTACTGGTTGAGCTCACTGCTCATGCCTTTCACAACCAAGCTCACATCTGGCGACTCGAAGCATCGGAAGAAAAAATCAATCTCCGTCTGGAAAAGCTTCGTCGCTTTCTCGGCGAAGACAGGCGAGAGGTCAATCCGGAACACATGATTGGCATCATCGGACTGGCAGCTGAATCGCTCATAAATTTCTGCTGGGAACGCTGACGGATTGTGCCACGGGATGTTTGGTGTGTGACGGCGCATAGGCAGCTGCGACGGTAATGGAGCTTGAGGACCACAACTATTCGAAGCAGAGGGGTCTGGGAAGGGAGGGGATGGGCCATTTCTTGAACCTTGTCCTGGTTCAGCACGTTGATAGGTCGTGTACGGGGCTGGAGGAGCCGATGGCCCACCTGGTCCCCCACGATACGATGGATCAAACTCTTTTCGAAGCGGTACACCTTTTTCCTGCGTTTGCTGCAATGGTTGAGTTCCATGCATGGCAGGCGAAACTCTTTCGATTGGCCCCGCTTGTGCCGGTAGTGATTTCCCCGAAGAGCGCCCATCAAAGAAAGTTGGCATCGCTGTGAATCCAGTAGGTGGTTGATGCAACCGTGGGTCATCCGCTTGGGCTTGAGGGTGCCCACCAATTCGGTATGGTTGCGGTGACGCGAATCCCTGGCGTGGTCGGGATCCATCATGACCTGGTTGGTTAACCGCCTGTCGAGACATTTGCAACGAAGACGAAGGTGGATTCGGAGGGGGTGCGCTGCGAAAGTGACCATCCTGCTCCGTGTCGAATCCCCGCACCGGTCGTCGTGAAGCGGGGGAAGCGATTCGTGACGCTGGGTGGAAGCTTCTGCTCTCGTCGCCTTGACGCGGTGTGTTGCTGTTACTATTACTATCGTGTGGCTCCATGCCGTCTTGTGGGTACGACATACCACTCACACTTATCGGAGTGTACGGGTTCGCATCATTGGAAGCCGAGGCGCTTTCTCTGAGGTTAGCGTCACTTGACAAGCGAGGGTGACGGTGACCTGCCTCATTTTCAGCCTCCTCCTGCAGCGCGCGCTTGATTCCTGCTCCACGGCCCCTGCCTCTGCCTCTTCCACGGCCTCTTCCCCGTCCTCTTCCACGACCGCGTCCGCGTCCAGTAGTTGTAGCCACTTCCTGCACTGGAAACTGTTGCCGCACCTGCAGCCTCTCGGACTTCTCCTGGAGCACCCTCTGGATCTGCGTGGCGAGTACCGGGTATTCTCCTGTCTTGAACACCGGTTTCGTGGTCTGCTGCTTACTGTAGATGGCGTAGCACGAATGGCGACAGAAAAGATTCCCCTCTTCAGGCGGCAGCGGTAGATTAGCGCAGTGCGCGTGGAAGGAGCTGCCGCAGCTTTTGCAGCGCACCAGACGCATGGACGAGTTGTCTTCCAGGCCGCACAGGACACAGCGCAGCTCGGAATTTGGCGTAGACCGTTCCGTCTCCTCCTTACGCTCCTTTGCACTTTCACGTGCTGACGTGTCGCTCTTAGGTGCCAGTTGACGGGGCGTGGACGCAGCCGGCTCGTCATTGGGCGCCGCCTCCTGCGTGCGGGTCGCCATGAAACTGTTACGTTAGCGTTTTGATATGTTAACGACCGAGGAAGGTGCGGCTGTGGACTTAAGCTAAGCTGAAAGGTACTGTCGGACCAGCGGTAAGCAAATGTCGGGCGATGTTGTGCCCCGCAGGGGAAAGAGGCAATGAGAAAGCGGGAAACAAGGAAGAGACTGTATCAGGTCGACTAAGTGCGAATAAGGAGTGATGGTTACATCCTCAGCGGCAAGGATAAGAGAGCTAAAGTGAGCAAGTGAGTCTGGCTAAGCGAGTGACGACGTGTCTGGAGATCCCGATCAGTCCAGTAACAGACTTGTAGCAGTTGCGGAGATGCTTACGGTGGATACTGTGGAGACGGCGCCGCCGCCACCCGCTCCTGTGCGTCGCAAGCTTGATATGGATTTGGAGGCGGAGGACGAGCTGCCGTCTGTCTATGACCTCATGCAGGAGGTGACGCGGCTGCAGCAAGTGGTGCGCGGCCTCGGTGAAGACGAACCGAGCATCTTCGCCGACGATAAAGCGACGCGCGACTCCTTTTCGGTGGAGCGCACGCCACCGCGTTACCGCCAAATGCCCCGCAGAGCGAGTGGGGGCTCCGATAGCTTTTCCACGTTAGGAATCTACTCTGGACGGAAGATTGCAACAAATGTTGGGAATATGTCGCCATTCAAGAACGTCGGTGGCTTGCAGCGCAGCGAGTTTGACAGTCACGTAGGACTGAAGACGCCGCCAAAGCGGCGTGAGACTTTGACGCCTACCGCGTCTCGAACCCTTCCACGCCCCACGCGCGTGGCAGCCTTGACGCGTGAGAACATTTCGCTACTGCCAACGCCGAGGACACCTAACTTTACCGGCTCCGTATGTGGCTCGCAGAAATCGCGCACGAGCGTCCGCACTGACGGCGGCGCCGTGTTCTCGCGCCTGTATCAGCCAGACTTTTACAAGAACCGCGAGGAGAAGTTTAAGAACTTGCGCGATCGCCGCGACAATCTGAACTGCTCGTTCACGCCGCGCTTGACCCGTCGTGACTCCATCTCTTCTCGAGACTCCATCGGCTCGGGATCGCAGGCGTCAATGCAATCCGCTAAGACGGACGTCGTGAACGTGTCTAGTCGCCTGTACGATCCTGATTATGTCCACAAGCGCAATGCGAGATTGCAACGTATGCGTCAAGAGCGCGAGATGCGCGAGTGCACCTTCGCGCCCACCATTAACGCCAACACGCCGCGCAAGAAGTTGTAGCCATTCATGAAGTGTAGCCATCTCAGATCCTAAAATAGTAAAAAGCTCATTGTGTACTACGCACACCAAGTTTGCGTCGAGATGGCTCCGAGGAAGAAGCCGTTCAGTGGGAAGGCCAAGAAGCAGCAGGTGCGGTTGCACTGCGTGGCGATCTGTTCATGTTAGTACTGAGGTGTTGACTGCGAACTGCAGCTCCGCGACAAGCGATCCAAGAAGCGCAACGCACAGGATTCGAGCGGCGAAGATGAGGGAGTAGCAGAGGAGGAAACGACACCTGCGACACAACCGGTAAATCTAAATGTTTTTGCTTTAAATGTAAGTGCTACGCTCTAACGCAAAGAGCGTCTTATTGCAGATTTCTGCTGGTCGTGCTGGACATGGTGACCTCCGCACGATCTTTCAGAAGGAGCCCAAGGCTGCGATTGAGGCCAGGAAGAAGGATGCGACGCGAGCGCTCGTTTACGCGCAGGATCGGGGTGACTCGCAGTCGATTTACACGTTTGGCGTACGATCTTTCAGAAGGAGCCCAAGGCTGCGATTGAGGCCAGGAAGAAGGACGCGACGCGAGCGCTCGTTTACGCGCAGGATCGGGGTGACTCGCAGTCGATTTACACGTTTGGCATTCAGGATCCGCTTAACCAGCCCTGTATCTTGACAAAGCCGAAGTGGTCGCGGGACATGACGCCCGAAGAGCTGAACGAAGTGGATACTCAAGCTTTCCAGGACTGGATCGAGTACCTCGAACAAGAGGCAACACATCGTGAGGATGAAGCGCAAACTAACTTGTATGAGAGGAACCTCGAGGTGTGGCGGCAGTTGTGGCGGGTGATCGAGCGGTCGTCTGTGCTCGTGCATCTTGCTGATGCCCGATGCCCTCTCCTGCACATCAGTGACCAGCTCATGACACATATTCGCACCAAATTCCCGTGGAAGCGCGTGGTGCTGGTGCTTACAAAGACCGATTTGGTGGCGGAAGAACGTGTCCAAGAGTGGTCAAACTACTTGCAAGCTAGATACGGACAGGATATTCCCGTTCTAGCGTACAGCCGCGACCGCGTCGATGAAAGTAATGCGGCTCTGATGAGAACGATTGGCCAAGTAAGTGCAGGAATTGAGCAGCACGAGCAATGTCGAGATATTGCTGGAGAAGAATGGACGAAGGATACGCTCACGATCGGATTCGTCGGGGAGCCGAATGTCGGCAAGAGCTCGCTGCTCAACAGTCTCTTTGACCGCAAGCTCGTGAGTGTTTCCGCCACGCCTGGTCACACGAAACATTTGCAGACGCACTTCTTTGATCGTGTGGAAATGCTGGAGCGTGAAGACACGCTTTTCTCCCGCGTCCTCATGTGCGATTGTCCCGGTGTGGTGTTTCCGCGCTTCAACGTGCCGGTGCTGCTGCAGATCCTATTCGGCAGCTACCCAATCGCGCAGACGCGTGAGCCTTTCAGCGCCGTGCGATTTATCGCCGAGAACTGCGTGCCGCATCTGCATGAGGTGTACAAGCTTAAGCCCGTGGAGGAGGACGACGACGAGTGGTGCCCGTACACGTTGTGCGAGGCATACGCGAAGCTACGCGGGTTCCGCGTGAAAGGCGGTAGACTGGACGTGCACCGCGCCGCCAACACTCTGCTGCGCGATACACTCAATGGCAAGAAGGTTGTGCTATCCTTCCCGCCACCATCAGCCTTAACCACTTCAACATCGCAGTAACTACAGTACAGTGCTTTATTGGTTTAGTTTCTTTAACTTTCTTATTGCTTCGGCGAAAAGGGGAAACCTTTTTATCGCTTAACAATAAGTTTATTTTTTAGGTGTTTTTATTGTGTTTAAACATAGTTAAACCAAAGCGGTTTAAAAGGTTTTACCAACCGAATGTGAAATACTCTTCATAAATATATATAATTTGTGCTTACTCAAAAGTGCGTCATTTGATCACCTTAAAACTAATATATTTAACCTTCATCAAGCTGATTCTTTTGAGTAACAAAAAGAAGACCCCTTGAAATTGGTAATGACACAAAATTTCATTTGGGCCAACCGGTACGTACTTTCGTCCAGATCAGGAATGAATGTTCTTTTGGTACTTATGTCGCCCACATTGTCCGAGAATCGAGTCATTTCGAAAGTGATCATGCTATCTGGGAAGCTGCTTCGTCGAGGTCTCCAGCGCGCGCTACGGGCACCGCAACAGATGCGCAACTTTGCGGTTGCTGCGGAGAATGTGGAGGAGAGCACTCCAGCCTCCGCGTGCCACACTGAAGTCAAAGGACGTACGTTTATTGCGTACAACGAAAAGTCTTTGCTTGTCACTGACGCGTTGACTGCTTTGTTGCAGCGGACTGCTGGAAATGCAACCATGCGATAGACTGCTGCTCCTTTTTCTGTAAGTCGTGCAATGCCATCCAACCTATCAGCAAGAGCTGCGACTGCGATTACTTCGAGTTGTTTAACATGTACGTTAAAGAAAGTTAATATGTGCCGTTTGCGCGTGACCTGACAATTTTACGTGTTTGCTCCAGTCCTAAACACTTTGACCTGGAGCAGCGCAACATTGAGAAAACGTACTGGAACTTGCAGAAGCGTCTGCATCCAGATTTGTATGGATCCAAGTCCGAGGTGAGGCCGCAGTTTGACATTAGAGACTGCTGGATTGCTGAACTGATTGGTGCGTACATTGTGTTGAAACGGCAGTTTGAGCAGGAGCTGTCAGCGGTTAATGCTGCAGTGATTAACGACGCATACAAGATGCTGAAGACGCCCAACAAGCGCGTCAAGTACCTCGTACGTCGCGTTTGCGAACAAGCGCTTTGTGCTTATCCGATTGAGTTCTATGGGTGCTAATATTTGTCGTTACTGCTGTAGCTGACATACGCGCGTCAAGTACCTCGTACGTCGCGTTTGCGAACAAGTGTTTTGTGCTTATCCGATTGAGTTCTATGGGTGCTAATATTTGTCGTTACTGCTGTAGCTGACATTGCATGGGATTGACGCACTTGGCGAGACGGCGAGTACCGATGTAGATCCAGAACTATTGATGCAAACAATGGAGATCAGGTAAATGAAACTTTTGCGCCAGCTGGATCGTTGCTGTAGGCGTCTGACGTGGTTTTGCATCATGGTATTTTGATACAGAGAGCGCATCGCAGAAGCGGCCGATTTAGACGCGCTGCATGAGATCCGCAAGGAGATCTCGGAGTACATAGACGCCATCATTGATAAGCTTGGCGAAGTGTACGACATGGATCAGGACCTCGAAGCTACTAAACAGTACGCTGTCGAGCTCCAGTACATGGTGAAATGCGCAGAAGAAATCGACCTGAGAGAAGAGAAGCTGGACGGCTATTAGAAGACTTCCGGTAACAGTTAAGCGATGTATCCTTCCGGGTGATCAATATCACAACGTCAGTTTTGCTCCACTTGCAACTTTCTGCTGTGGCGATGACTGTTTATTGGTGTATTTCAACAGATAATCGCCCCCTTGTCTATGGAAGACGGCAACATTGCTGCCTGGTTTAACATGGCTGTCGTAATGGTACTCTTGTCCAGTCTTTACCGTCGGCCACCACGCTGGCGAACGCTTAGTTCCAGCACCGTGCCGTTCAGAAAGTTGTAGTGGGCGCATGAGAGGGAGTCCTTAACGAAGCCCATCGAGAATTTAAGCTGCTGTTTGTTCACCGGCATGCTCTGCAACTCGGCCTGGGTAAGCAAACACGTGAGTAATAGTCCAGAGATGATTGGATTGTACAGGTTGTCGATGTTGTATATCCAAGAAGTAAGATCCTTACCATGATTTTTTCCTTGAGTGTTCGCATGTTGTCCTTCACGTCCAGCTCAATCGTCAGCGTCTGCCCCTCCAGCTTCCACTGAGCATTGTCTGGATCGTTCGGAACGTTCACGGCCAACCGCACAATCCCCTACATCAAACATGGCAGCAAATGAGAAACCGAGTCGAAAAAGCAATCCAATGCGTCCTAAAGACCCACTACAGACGCTCCACGTACCGGATGTCGGGAGGCGAACTCTTTCTCTGGCATTAACGATGATCCGCCTGTACGTTGTCGCTTTGCTGCTGGCTCGAGGTCTTCGCCTGGAGGTCCTGCCATCGCACCAGGAGGACCACTTGGGATACCAGGTGGTCCATTACCGACGCCTGGCGGTAAACCACCTGGTGCTTGCAAGTGCGGAGGCATCATACCTGGGGGACCGGAGATCGGAGGAACCATGCCTTGGGCTCCCATCCCAGGAGGCATCATCCCAGGAGCTCCCATACCTGGTACACCCATTGGAGGCAGCCCCATTCCTGGGTGCATCATACTGGGAGGAACCATACCCGGAGGAGCCATTCCTGGAATACCGGGGCCACCCATTCCAGGAGCTCCCATCATAGGAGTAGATGCCATGGGGGCGGAGAATCCAAAAGGAGGCTGACCAAATGGATCACTCGTTGGCATTTGCTCAGCGTCAGGAAAGCCTGACATTTGCTGCCTTTGAAATGAGTCTGTAAAAGGGGCTGTCTTCTCTTCTTCATCAGAATCCTCCTCCATTTCATTCTCACGTTCTTGTTGTTGCTGTCGCTGTTGTTCTGCAGCGGTCGGAGCAGCAGTCGCTTGCATCAATCGCGCTTCTTCTTCAGCAGACGATGCAAATATATCTGCGCGCTTCGTAGCAAACCGTCGAAGTGAGTCTGCGATCGCTGATCCCGCCGCGTAAGAACTCTCCTTCTGTTTCTCCAAGTGGCGCTGCGTTTCTTCGCGCCACTTTGGGTTCATCAGTAAAATACGCATGTGCTCATTTGCCTCAGCAGACGAGAGAGTCTTTCCGTCCACACTCAGCAGCGGCTGCTGTGCTGTCGCTGCTGTGGCCTGAGGCACGTAATTCTCGACCACCTTAATTTCAGGCCTCAGCTCGTCGTCATCATCATCATCGTCCTCCTCCATATCCATATCTTCATCGTCTGAGCCCTTTGCTTCTCCGTCGTCTGCCGTAGCTGAGGCGCCTAAGTCGTCTCCATCTTCGAAAGTGATGGTCTCCACAACAACAAAGTCGTGCCAGTCAATCTGTGCAAGTGCGCGGCGCTCTGCATCACTCTCAGCTGCTTCCTTATCCTTACGCTCCTGCTCAGTGCGTTGCCACTCCATCCTATGAACACACCGATCCAGTACCTGCATACGATCCATTCCCTCCTCTATCCTACAACACCAAAAACAACACGTCAAAGGTATGAGATCCGCACTCCATAATCACCTTCACATTGTAAGCAAACCCACCGCTTCATCTGAACATCCTGCTTCGCCAACACAAGTGTATAACTCTCCACAAGCGCCGTGAAGTAGGCAAAGAGCGGGTGAGTAGGTTTCAGAAAATCAAACTGTGGATTGCGCTGCTCACGTGTAGCAAGTCCTGAGAGAAACGAGCTGCCACTGAGAGCTGTGTACTGCGCTGTGAGGTACATGATCTCCTGGTCCAGTGCACTGAGCGTCGGATGGTTGATTATAAACTTCTCTTCGGGTGGTGGCTCTAGTTCCTTCTGCTTGATCTTTTTAGCCACTTGGGCTGTCACATCCTGCACCGCCTTCTTCTCTACCACCACATCCCCCGAAGTCTCCGCTGCCTTAACCAGCTCCTGTGTCTTCTCCTGCTGCGCCGCCTGTTCTTGTTGTGGCTCTGGTATGGATGACGATTCCTCCTTAGTAGCGATAAACTCACTCACTTTATGCTCGTAGTAAGCGTGGTACGGATCCGCCTCACGCAGGAACGAGAACTTGGCGGACATGCGTTCACCTACGATTCGACTCTCGAAGGCGCGGCCGTTGTTAGCCACGAACTGCGCTGTCTTGTCCACTACCGCACGGATGTCTGGAGGGGGAAGAACGAGAACTTGGCGGACATGCGTTCTCCTACGATTCGACTCTCGAAGGTGCGGCCGTTGTTAGCCACGAACTGCGCTGTCTTGTCCACTACCGCACGGATGTCTGGAGGGGGGTAGATGATGCCAGTAACACGGCCCTGCACGGTCGCGTCATGCTGCTCTTGCGTCTCGGACTCCGCCGCCATGGTGCTTGTTCGCCTTGCTGGGGTTTGGCTGGAGAGATAAACATGACAGAAGACAGGAATATGCTACAGATTAGGAATGAATGACAGTCTAGGAACCGGTACCGTAGTCTACTGTACCAATTGTCGTGATGCAATGTTAACTACATGTACCAGTCTTGAAGAAAGACAAATTAATGCTGGTGCAGGCAGGAGTTTTGCAGCCAGGGACTTGGCTACAGTCTAGGAACCGGTACCGTAGTCTACTGTACCAATTGTCGTGATGCAATGTTTACTACATGTACCAGTCTTGAAGAAAGACAAATTAATGCTGGTGCAGGCAGGAGTTTTGCAGCCATTCACAACATATAAGGTGGATACCATTTGAGAAGACATGGGGGTATGCCACAACTGAGACGAAAGTGCAATTTTTTTAAGCAATTGCATGGATGGATATACCGGTACCGGTACGTGCAATGGCAATGACTACCGGTATGGCCGTCGAGCTACGGTTGTGCAAGCTTAGACGCGATCCATGGTCTGGTCCTGTACTTCGAAGACCCTCTCGCGTTCTCGTGCAATGGCAATGACTACCGGTATGGCCGTTGTGCAAGCTTAGACGCGATCCATGGTCTGGTCCTGTACTTCGAAGACCCTCTCGCGTTCTTTAAGCTCCACATTCACTTGGGCCGTCATGCAGCCTTGAGTGGTTGCGTACGTGCACTGCGCGATGCAGTTCATGATGCTAGCGAGTTCACCCAACTCCGAGATGCAGATCGACAGCATACTGCACACGCAGCTGACCAGCTGGATACAGTTGTTGCATCGCTAATGGCAGCAAAAGGCAGAGGCAGCAAAGTTAGTCAATTGATTGACCCACTAAAACACCAGACAGCTCGTACAATAATGCGGTTGTCCCACTTGTCCGGTTGAAGACGGTAGCGGTCCATGACCATCATGCGCGTGGCGGACACGGCGCACCCGTTGCAGCAAAAGGCCTGTAGCAATAGTCACGAGTGAGTCACTTTATCATCCACACAACAGTAACACAATAGCAAGCTGACCTCAAGACACAAGCAGCCGTTGGGGCAAGTGGACTCGCCGCACTGGCCCGAGCGAGCGCAAGGAACGATGCCATCCATGTAGCCCTGGCAGCACGTATAGTTGCTCATGTCGTAGTTAAGAGCCTTGCGACGGATGATAATTTGCGCACAGCATGGACACAGGCACGAGGCCAAGCAGCCTGGAAGACATCATAGGAAGAAGGTTAAACAGCTCAACTCTCACACAAACAATCGTCGTTCGGACGTACACGCGGGGTCGCGTCCAGGCGCCTGCATCATTCCCACGGTGAAGGAGCCGGGGTTGTCCTTGCGCACGTCATCCTCTAAAGGTTTGCTCGAGCAAAAGAAGCACATGACGGGTCGGTTATAAGAGAGAGAAAATGGAGAACTGGCTTGGGCTGCAACGTTGATACTACGAGTGATTTGAACCCACGCCGTCATATTGAAACAGCTGCGTTTTCAAGGTATCTTATTTCAGTATATATCACTCAAAACCTCAAAATCCTGTATTTATTATTCATTCTGAGTCGACTAACATGGCGTGTGTATTGAAATATTTGACCTGTTCAACTTGCCACTGGTTGTTTTTTACTTTGCTGCAATACATGTTCACATTTGAGAGCAAAAAGCTCCAAGAATATGTGCACGGACAATTTTCTAAAAAATCCAGTCGTGTACATATATAACTAGTATTATGAACTTAAAGTATAAAGGTTAAGTCACTTTCAAATATACTTAAATAGGGTATCTCTTTTACGCGTCGCATATGGCGTTTTGTACGTAATTCAGTGTACGAAACATCATCTGGTACACTGTACCAGTTGAGGATAGACGTAGCTTCTGCCCCCCGAAAAGCTCAAGCTCAAGCTCAAGCAGAAGCCGAAGGAGGTGGCGGGGCGCGCGACGGAACACGACTTGGATCAGCTCGTTAACCTCACTCCCTGTGCCGCTTTGCATCGGCTGACAGACAGACATACAAACCTACAAACAGACCCAAAATCTTTCTGACTCCTTCTGCCTACAGGAGAATCGTTTTTCTCGACAGCTGCAGACTCAACAGCAGCTTCAGCTTCAAACGGCAGACAGCGAAAGCTTCAGGAGTTTAGACGATTTTCCATGTGGCGCAAACGACGCGGCTCCTTGGGCGGCAACAATGCGCGTGAGTCGATTAACGTCCCGAACTCGAATTCGCTCACTAGCATGCCATCTTCCATGTCCAGCAACAGCCCCTTCTTAGGTAGTGACCCCAATGCCACCGATCGTACACTTGTGTTCCGACTTGAAGTACCGACTCCTGGACCTCTGGGACTTGATCTTCGAGCGAGACATATTGAACGGGACCAACCCCAGCGTGGCGCAGTAGTCAAAGGTTTCCGACCTTTACAAGGTGGTAAAGTGGGTTACGTTGAGTCCACAGGTCGCGTTAAGATCGGTGACATCTTGCAGATTATTCACAAGACTCCGATTGATGACATGCCATTCGAACAGATCGTTAAACACGCAATGCAACTGCAAAAGGACGCGACAGCGTGGCCACTCGCTATGGAGTTTCGACGTGAACCAGAGAAGCTTGAGAATGGCACTGCAACGTCAACGAAACCACGACGCAATAGTTTCTTTCGGTCATCCATTTCCATGTCGAATCCGGTGCCGGACGGGAATTTTAACGACAAGTTGCAGTATTTTCGAGATTTCTTCGCGACTAGGATACCTACTGGTGGTGCTGCACCAAAGGAGAAGGAGAAACCTCCCACGCCACCTAAATGGGACACTGTGGACGAAATGTATCGTGAATTATTGTCGAAACGTGGAGTACCAGAGGACGTTATGGATGAACTCATTCGTATCGAATCAATGGAAACAAAATGGCACGTCGTGTGGTACGCTCAGCAGAATGAAAATGAAGACAACACCAAATCCAACGCTACAGAAGCCGAGAAGTTTGCAGAGAATCTGGTCGAGTTGAAATGGGACAATAAAGGCTTGAAAGATCTCGATGCACTGCGAGCCAAAATCTCCATCGCATCAACCGATTGGCTGGAAGCTTTTCTCGCTCATTTCGGACTGGATTACTTGACTATGAAGCTTCCTGATCCGTCGCCATTCCCTATTGAACATTCAAAGTACGAAAAGGCTACGCGCGTCTGCGAGGTGATTCTGCGAATTTTGCGGTCTTTGACCCATTTTACAGCAGGCGTCGAGGCAATAACCAACACGCCGGGACTTGTGAAACGTGTAGCCTTGTGTTTCCATACAGAGAATGGGGATGTGAAGAAGTATACGCTGCAGCTTTTAGGAATCGTGTGCTACAATAGCGCAGCTGGTCATACGGCTGTGATCGAAGCATTTGATCATTACAAGGAGACAAAGGGCGAGAATATCCGCTTTAGTTGTCTGAGGGACGCGCTCAAGTCAACGAGGTACTCGCTAGTATTCAAGGAGGACGTGCTGAGTTTTGTGAATATCATTGTGAATAAGGCCATTCGATTGGAAGACCGACTAGCAATTCGATCGGACTTTATGGCACTAAAGATGGCTGGATACTTTGAGGAGATTCGCGCCAAATCGCTTGCTGTCCAGCGTCAAAAGTATCCACTCGCTACTTCTGCTGCTTCTGTAACGACTGAAGAAAGCTCGAATGGATCTCCATCTCCAGTACCTGGTGCTCCAGCTACCCCTTCACCTATACCAACCAAACACATTGCAACGAATGCTGCTTCACCTGTGCCAACGAAACACATAGCGAGGAACACCCCATCACCAGTTTTAAGTGCTCGATCTACAGAATCACCCGTCACTGGACGTGGAAAAGGTCCAGGAACTCCTGTTTATCGACTAGACTCGTTCAAGGCTCTTGGTGGCAGGCGATCTTCAGCAAACAAGGAGGATCAACACGGTCGTCTTTCAGCGAGCAGAAGTGCACCGCCATCGCCTATAGATCGAGAGCCAGGTTCACTTTCTCCTGATGGAGCGATAGTCCGTTCTTCACTTCCGCTTGAAAACAAAGGAGCTTCGCGATTTGGAAATGGAGGCAACAGCATCATCAGCAGTTCGGTGACTCAACTTCGCAATCAATTAGACAACATGGAGAAGCAGATTGATGTATTTGAACAGTTCATGGAAGATGATCGAAAAGATACGATTTATGAACAAACGGATCTGGCTTCAGTGGACAGTGTCTTCCAGTCTCTGCTTAACAGTGTGGCGAACGATCCTGAGCTGCAAGCATGTTTTCTGTCTCTCCTGCAGCAATTACTCTTTATTCCGGGAGATCGGGTAATTGGGAAGGAAATGTGGGCATTGTCTGAGAAGGTGATGAAGCAGATTACTTTGCTTGCTCCTGTAGAGGAAGTGCGGAACTTTGAACTTGGATATGATGATCGTAAAACGCTGTTGAAAATGCGAGATCGCTACGCCCAGTTCCTCCGGAAATGTGCTGATGAAGACCCAACGTTTCAGTTTCGAATGGGTCCTATCATCTTAATTGATAACTCGGACCGAGATCATGATGACATATCGCTTTCGGATGGTACAGCAGATGAGACGGATGAAGAGGATACACCTTCGACTGTAGCTGCTCATGAACATCCAGAGCTGATCAAGTACTTTAAGCTTCTGAAGATGGGAATGCCGATACAACATGTGCAGTTAAAAATGAGCAGCGAGATTGAGACGTTCGATCCATCGATACTGGAGACTCCTGACCAGATTATTCAGTTATTAAAGCCGGATGGTGAGCGGAAGAAGGGGACGCGAGCTGAAGAACACGAGAAATATGTCAAGTTCTTCAAGCTGAAGAAAATGGGTATGCCGTTAGCGCATATTCAACTCAAGATGTCAGCAGAGGGACTGGATGGCTCTATCTTGGAGAAACCTGATTTACTTCTGGACGATGATGGCCACGAACTTAAAGATGGCGAAATGGGGTTTGCTGGGATTCCAGTGAAGGAACACGAGAAGTTTGCCAAGTTTTTCAACGGCCATGAACTTAAACATGGCGAAATGGGGTTTGCTGGGATTCCAGTGAAGGAACACGAGAAGTTTGCCAAGTTTTTCAAACTTATGAAGATGGGAATGCCTCTTGAACATGTTCAGTTGAAAGTATCAGCTGAAGGACTTGATGCTTCGTTGTTGAACACACCGGACCAACTTTTGGACGAAGAAGGTAAACGCTTTATGCCGGGACAATCAGGACAAGCTCCACAAGGAATTTCTGTAAAAGAACACGAGATGTTTGCCAAATTCTTCAAACTGATGAAGATGGGGATGCCGTTGGAACAAATTAAACTCAAGGCGTCAGCTGAAGGATTGGATGGGGAGTTGTTATCAACACCAGACGCTCTTTTGAATGAAGACGGTAGCAAAGTTGTCACTGGAGCTTCTGCTGCTGTGAAAGGGATTCCTGTCAAAGAGCATGAGAAATATGTGAAGTTTTTCAAGCTGCTTAAGATGGGGATGCCTCTTGAACAAATTAAACTGAAAGCATCCGCTGAAGGATTAGATGGAGAATTGCTTGCTACTCCTGAGGTGCTTGTGGATGAGGACGGGAAGAAGGTGGGAGCAGCTGGTGCCGAACAACCGAAGGGTAAACCCGTGAAGGATCACGAGAAATTTGCCAAGTTCTTTAAGCTTTTAAAGATGGGGATGCCTCTCGATCATGTCAAACTGAAAGTTTCATCTCAAGTTCTTTAAGCTTTTAAAGATGGGGATGCCTCTCGATCATGTCAAACTGAAAGTTTCATCGGAAGGTTTGGACGCTAATTTGCTCGAAACTCCTGATAAACTTGTGGATGAAGACGGGAAAGAAGTGGTTGGTGATGTTCCCGTTGTAAAGGCAGTTCCAGTGAAAGAACATGAGAAGTTTGTCAAGTTTTTCTCAAGTTCTTTAAGCTTTTAAAGATGGGGATGCCTCTCGATCATGTCAAACTGAAAGTTTCATCAGAAGGTTTGGACGCTAATTTGCTCGAAACTCCTGATAAACTTGTGGATGAAGACGGGAAGGAAGTGGTTGGTGATGTACCCGTTGTAAAGGCAGTTCCAGTGAAAGAACATGAGAAGTTTGTCAAGTTTTTCAAGCTCATTAAGATGGGGATGCCTATGTCTCATATTAAACTTAAAGCAACAGCGGAAGGTCTTGATGGTGATCTTCTTGATACTCCTGACAAGTTGGTGGATGCAGATGGAAAGGAAATGAAGGCAGAGGTGAAGAAGACAGTGAAAGCGTCGGAACATCCGAGTTATGCCAAGTATTTTAAGTTATTAAAGATGGGAATGCCGCGTCCTCAACTGGAACTGAAGATGGTCGCAGAGTCGTTGGATGTGAAGGTGTTAGATACTCCGGATGCTCTGATCCCTGAAGATTTGACCATTGCAGCGTCAAAAGCTCCAGCAAAACCTGTTGTAACGGGACCAGTGAAGCCGAAGCTTCGGAATTTGTATTGGGAGGCAGTAAAGAGTGAGGAGACTACTGGAACTATCTGGGAAACGTTTACGAAGGAAGAGGAGGACACTAAGA
The DNA here is from genome assembly GCA_024679045.1 of Phytophthora brassicae. Taxonomy (NCBI): domain Eukaryota; phylum Oomycota; class Peronosporomycetes; order Peronosporales; family Peronosporaceae; genus Phytophthora; species Phytophthora brassicae. The sequence continues at coordinate 23,122 of JAIKVB010000089.1, read as the reverse complement.
ACGCTGCTACTCCAGCTGACCCTCCAAGTGTATCAGATTTGTTTGCAGCAAAAGCAAAGACTCAAAAGCCGAAACTTGAGAAGGATGTGGTTCTAGACAAATATGTGGACAAATTGTCGGATATTTTCGTCAACAAACCTCCAAAAGCAAAGGAATCGGAGACGAAGAAACCTACAAAAAGACGAGCTCCAACTCGTGTTGCTTTGATTGATGCGAAACGTGCAAACAATATTGGAATTATGCTCGCACGTTTCCGACTTCCGTACTATAAACTGCGTAATGCCGTGTTGGTAGTTGACAAGGAGATGCTTTCAGTGGAGAGAGTATCGTCTTTGCTTCAATTTGCTCCTGAAGATGAAGAGATTGATGCTGTACGTGGTTATACTGGCGATCCGAAGCTTCTAGGTGATGCAGAACAGTATTTCCGTGAGATGCTTTGCATTCCTCGGTTAACCACACGATTACAAGCGATCCATGCGACGTGGCAGTTTGACGCGTACGTGGAAGAACAGCAAAGTCTAATGGATTCCGTCTCGAATGCTTGTCGTGAGTTGCAAGCGTGTGAGCCATTGAAGGAAATCTTTCGTATTGTTTTGCAATTAGGCAATGCATTAAACGATGGCACTGCACGCGGCGGAGCAAAAGGCTTTAAATTGAGTATTTTACTCAAATTAAACCAAGTCAAGGCAGCTGATAATTCCATCAACTTACTGAATTATCTTGCGAAAGTTTTACGTGCAAAAGACCCGTCAATTCTTGAGTTTGACAAGATTTTGCCGTCTATGGAGAGCGCAAGTCGTGTGACTACGCAAGTGCTGAAAGCTGGTGAAACGGCAGTACGTAAAGCTGCCAATTTGATTTGCAACGAACTGGAAGTACACGCCAAATTACCTGAGAAAGTGTATCCGCAACCTGATCCAGTGCTTGGCTCAGAGGAAGAACTTGAGACGATTTCGGACCGTTTCCAAGAGGTTGTGAAGCCTTTTGCAGATCGCGCAAAGAAAACATCGGAGCAGATTGCAGAAGATCTCAATAGTATGACAAAACGCTTTGATGAGACAGCGTCGTTCTATGGTGAAGACCCCGCAAGTCCAGACTGTGGACCTGACGCTTTCTTCTCGATCTTTTATTCATTTGCTAAAGTTCTTCAATCAGCTGATCGTGATAATGAGCGCAAACGAATCGCTGAAGAGCGACGGATTCGACGTGAAGAAGAGACCAAGAAACGACTTGAACAGCTCAAGTTGAAGAAGAAAAAGAGCAGTTTTGCAACATTAAAAACGGGCGACGTGGACGACATCGTGTCCAAGATCCGCGCCAAACGCGTCGAGGAAAAGCGACGGGAGTTGCTGGCGAATGGCTCTGCACCGCCGTCCACGGGATCAAATCGGGGCTCGGCCAGTCAGCGAGGTAGCAGTTTTATCGCTTCGAAAGCCGCCTCGGAAGAGCTTACACCAGCCATGGAGGCAGTGTAGGTAGTATTCGTATATAGTGGGGAGTATCAAAAAACCATAAATGCAATATAAGCGTCTTGTTGAAGGCGCTCAAGGGTCACAAAAAAGTCATAAATCACAAAATAGTACAAAAGATACTAGTATTTTTGGCGGGAACCAAAACACATAAATAAAACCAACAAATAGCGATGGACGGAAGCGGGACACCGCAGACGCCTCCGTCGCCTACGAGCCCCGCGCGGCCGGCGCCACGGTATCTTACACGTGTAGCTCCATCCTCTCCACCTTCTGATCATCCTGCACTCTCCATCACTGCACCCAGCACTTCATTGCCTAATGATGGCCAACCATTCTCCCCTTTATCGCCCATGTCAGCGTCCGTTTCAGCCTCCGCCGTCTCCGTCTCCGCCGTATCAGCCACGGACCTTCCAGGTCGCTATGGATTCGCAGAGATGAGTGCGTCAGTGGACGCGACTCCCGCGCCTCGATATTTGGGGCGTTCGGACGACGTTGAAGCGGATGAAGACGATGTGGAAGCAGAATTGCGTCGTATGGCTCAACGCCAATTACCCAGAGGAGATTTAGGTCGAAGGGAGTGGAGACTCAACAACTTTGCGTCACAGCAAGGACCACACGCTGTAGGTGCTTCAGGAGCTCCATCTTCGCCCGGCAGCAGCTCCGTTGCGAATAGTATTCAAAGTAGTCGATCGAGTGTTCCAGCTCCACCTCAAGCGGGTCTACCGCAACCTCCAGCGTCTCCTCCAAGTTCTCCACGGTCAAGTGCATCTGCATCATTGTCAGCTTCAGCCTCTGCTTACAAAGCGGGTCTACCGCAACCTCCAGCGTCTCCTCCAAGTTCTCCACGGTCAAGTGCATCTGCATCGCTATCAGCTTCAGCCTCTGCTTACTCGCAGTTCCAACGACAACAACAGGAAGAGCAGCAGACGTTCTCTGGAGCGGTCGTTTGGGGTACGAACATCAGTGTTTCAGAGAGTATGGAGCTCTTCCGAGGCTTTTTACACCAATTCCGAATGGAAAACATTGCGGCACAGGAGGAACCACATTACATTCGGGCGATACGAAGACTAGCACTCACTCAATCGCTTGTATTGGATCTTGATACGCAGCATTTACGTCAATTCCATGGCGCACGGAAACTCTACAATCAGTTGATTTTGTTTCCACAAGTGCTGATTCGGATCTTGGATATGGTAGTGACGGAGGAGTATCAGGCGTTGTTAACAGGTCCTGGCGCTATGGAAAATGTGGAGAATATGGCGTTGCAAGTGCGGCCGTTTAACTTACGCGATTTGTCGCCAATGCGTCACTTAAACCCGTCCGATATCGACCAATTAGTGTGTTTGAAAGGGATGGTGACGCGCTGTAGTAGCGTGTTACCAGACTTGAAGGAGGCATTCTTTCGTTGTGCCATGTGTCATGCTACTACCCAAGTGGCTTTAGATCGAGGACGAATTGAAGAGCCAACGAGTTGTTCACGCTGTTCCTCTCGTATGAGTATGGAAATGATCCACAATCGCTGTGCTTTTACAGACAAACAAATGATCAAAATGCAGGAAACACCAGACGCTATTCCTGAAGGCGAAACACCGTATACTGTTCTTCTCTTTGCATTCGATGATCTAGTTGATGGTGTTCGTCCTGGTGATAAAGTGGAAGTTACCGGTATTTATCGTGCAGTACCGATGCGGTCGAATTCGCGCCAACGTGTGGTCAAGTCGGTGTTTAAAACGTATGTTGATGTCGTTCATTTCCGACGTGTGGATGAACTCACTCGACGTGACGAAGGTGAGAATGGCGAAGATCAAGCTGCTCGAAGACAACAAGAAGAGGAGATTAGTGTGATTGGACCTGCTGATATTGATGTGGAGATGCCGGATCCCTCTGAAGAACACGAAGATGCGGCAGCCGCCGCTGATGCGCAACAAGCTCGGAAGTTAGCAGCTTTCCGCCGCATTGCAGCACATCCGCGAGTGTATGAGAATCTCGCACACTCTTTAGCGCCGTCGATCTGGGAGTTGGATGACGTGAAAAAAGGGATTTTGTGCATGCTTTTCGGTGGTACACGTAAAGACGGAAGTAGCGGAAGTGTCAATGAGAACGAGGGCGAGAACGAACACGGCGGAGTGGCTCCAAAACGGAAAGCCATGCGCTCGGATATGAACGTACTTTTATGTGGAGATCCTGGTACTTCCAAGTCGCAACTTTTGTCATACGTTCACAAATTATCACCAAGAAGTATCTACACATCAGGTAAAGGAAGTTCTGCTGTGGGTCTCACAGCTTCATTGATTCGTGATATGGAGACGAATGATCTTGTACTTGAATCGGGCGCTTTGGTTCTATCTGATGAAGGAATCTGCTGCATTGATGAGTTTGATAAGATGAGCGATTCAGCTCGCTCGGTTCTGCACGAAGTTATGGAGCAACAGACTGTGAGTATTGCAAAAGCTGGTATTATCTGTTCATTGAACGCTCGAGCGTCTATTCTAGCATCAGCGAACCCCATCGAGTCGCGCTACAACCCGAACAAATCTGTAGTGGAGAATGTCAACATTCTACCCACTCTTCTCTCGCGTTTTGACCTCATTTATCTCATTCTAGACAAGCCACAGCCTGAATCAGATCGCAAACTAGCAAAACACATTGTTGCACTGTATTATGACGAAGAAACTCGCGCGCGCGTACGCGCGCAAACGCGCGCTGGCGAAGGCGCTCCCCAGCTCATTAGTATGAAGCTGCTTACTGAGTACATTTCGTATGCTAAACGGAACCTTCATCCACGGTTATCAGCAGAAGCGAGAGACACTTTAATCCGCGCGTACTTGGATTTACGTCGTATGGGTGGCGCTAGTGCTGCGTCTGCCAAGAAGAACATCACCGCTACACCACGACAACTCGAGTCCTTGATTCGTATCTCGGAAGCACTGGCAAAGCTCAAATTGTGTGAAATTGTGACTCGAAGTGACGTGGATGAAGCTTTACGACTGATGAATGTGGCTACACAACGTGCTGCCATGGATCCACGTACAGGAACAATTGATATGGACATGATTAATACTGGTCATAGTGTCTTAGAGAGGGAATCATTAGCTCAGCTCATTACAGGATTAAAGGAGATTCTAAGTGAAGCACCAAACCAATCGATGAGTGTGGGTGAAACGCGTCGCCATTTAGAAGAAAAGCGCAAAAACGACGTCAAAGGTGGAGAATTCCAGATGGCTTTGCGTTCACTTGAAGACGACAATCTCATTCAAGTTTCTCATGGTATAATTCGATACTTTGGCGAGCCAACAGATTAATTCAATCAGGTTTGAAGCTCAATGATATCACTTCGATTTTCCAGCTCAAAGTTGCGCAAATACAGGTACTTGGAGAAGAAAAGCATCACGGGTTGCATATCTTCGCGCGAATCAATCATAGTGTGGCTTTTGCGCAGACGAATGTGAGATGCAAATAGTTCCTCGGCTGCTTTGCGCGTATATCTTTTTCCATATTCGCAACGTGATTTCTTTGCAAGAATTACGGGGTAAATTGTATCAGCTGTTCCTGTGACTTGCAATATTGGTGTCTTTGCAGCGCTGACCTCTTTATCAGTTGATGAATGCTCGCCAATAATTGCACCACCAGCTACCAATACAATTCCACCCAAGCGAACATTTTGCGGTAATGTTAACGCTAATTGAAAAGCGACACAAGCTCCTTGTGAAAAGGCGAACACAAAAAGTCGCGAGTAATTCCACTCGTATTTGTTGTGCAAAACTTGCAGGAAACTCCACACAAAATCTCGCGCTTCTTGAAGACTATTTTGCACAAATAAGAACGTCAATTGATGATGTCTCTCAATATGCAAATACTGTAGTTTTGCCCACCTTTTGCTGCGTTTCTTGTGCGGAATTTCGGGAGGAATCGCGTCGCCATTGGCGTCCAGGTCGTCCATCCACGTAAATCCCAGACCGAAGGGCAGTTCGTGAGGAGCGCGAAGCGAAAGAATCGCTACAATTTAGTGCAATTATCAGAAGTTATTCAATGCAAAAGTGCGTTGTATAATTTACGGACCTGTTTGAGGCAGCGCCATTTGCGCCCCGAATTGTGCAAATGGTTCGTGGGAGTCGCCTCGACCGTGCAAAAACAGTAGCAAATTTTGCGCTGGTGGAGTGTTCTTGTGGGGTTGCAGTAGTTTAAAGTGGGGATTATTTGGGAAGCAGGATGTATCCAAATCCAAACAACCCGAAGAAACTTCTTTGGGCTGCAACTCGATGGACGAAGAGGTAGATGTGTTTGGTAGTGTATTTACCTGTGAAGAGTACGACATCCAACGTGTTTGGCCATTGGTGGAACGCACGAGCGCTAGACGCGCCGCCGTGTGCTTGCGCACCACCACGTCCATGGGCTATTTAATAATAAAATGGGTTGCTTTTGCAATTGAATAGGGCTAGCGAAGTGAAATATTACCCATTTCTAGTGGGAGAGCACTTAATCGTTTACGAATTATTCGTCATGGGACAAGGTAACTATTAATAATCAGCTAAAAGAATGGAAGCAACTGCAGAAACTCCTCTCGTAGAATCAAAATTTGTTGTCCAAGAACGTTTGTCCCAGTTTGGGGCCTTTTGCAGAGGGTATCTGGTAACGTAAAGTGCGTCAAGTGAGTAGCTAATGGTCGGAGCCAGTGGAAATATCCTGAATATAATGATGTTTTCACGATAAACAACATAACTTCCACTGTGTCAAGATTGCTGCCTTCTTGGAGTTTGGGGACTTGACAGCCGCTCCGCTCCGGCGCTACTTTTGCTACTAACGAAAACATCCACTCTTCATGGCGTAAACGACCAGGACTGTGAGCAAGTAGCAAGTATGAAATAGAAATACATATAATAAATGTCTTTTGATGTTATAGTTGTAGTTTAACTGGAACGCACGCACTTTCAAACGACGGACAATTGTCGTAAACGTTTGGTCGCTCGAATCCGTTACTACCAATTTGATCTGACTCCTTGTTCTTTTCAGTACAAAATTGACCAATCAGCAAGCTTTCGTTACGGTCGTTACGAAAGAAAAGGAGCCGGACAATATGAAAACTGGGCACAATAATTTCTTCAATGACCCTCTGCCAACATCACGTTTGCAGCTTTCATCCGCCCTTTATTAAAAGCATTAGCAATAATACATGAAAGATTAACTTAGCATACAAATATGTCGGCAATATATAGCACCGCTTGTCGCTGCTCGTTTCGAGAAAGAAGAAGCAATCTCTGGCTCAAACTTCGTTTTTGTATTGACGTGTGATAAAACGACCATTTGGGTCTCCAAAACGACCGACGATCGCTCAACTGACGCAATTATTGCTGAAAACACCAGTGAGGGTTTGACCAGAAGACTCACAAGTGCACAAGACACTCAGAAGCGCTTCTCGACTTTAGCAGCGTCTTCTTCACTAGTCAGTGGCTTTGTTCTCTGCTAGTATTCAAAAAGTATTAAAATCAAACCAATCAAACGACAGGAAACGACTTTGAGCCGTTGAAAACCTCAGAAAACAATGCGACAGCGAGCGAGTACCAAGACACAGCGACGGCTTAAGCAACAGCAACGTGACCCATACGCACTTACAGATGACGTGTATAGCGAGACGCCAACTTTCCATGTAGGAGGTCTTGTGACAGCTGTGGGTGTGTTGCAGTTGGTGGTGGCGTTAACGCTTAGCGGCTTCATGTTTGGTGGCGTGTTGCTCTTTTGCGCTGCTTTAGTGGCGACGTTAGGTCTGATGTTGTTGCGTCATGGCGATAACAAAGGACATCAAGAGGGACTGGGACTTAAACAGGCCCTTGGTCGACTACTAGAGTTGCGTCGTAGTGTTCTCGACTACTCGTTGACACTTTCAATTGCGCAAAGTCACGAGTTTAAGTCGAAGGAGCTGCAAATTGCAGTAGTGCCGACGTCCCCCACGCCACAAAATGTGATGGCGACTATGGCGTTGAAACAGGAGCCAATGAAGAAGAAAATGAAGGCAATTTCTCCATTTGAGACGCTCAAATTGAAGACGCTTCCGACGATAAAGGTACAAGGAACAGATGATTTGCAGGTGGAGAAACCTCGAGCCAATTCGGACCCACCACGAAATCGTCCACTGTTGTCATTGAAGCCAAAAGTGATTGCAACGCAGAAGAAGAAGCAAGTGGAGAAGACTCCAATGCAGCTCAAAACGTTGAAAAACGAGACGAAAACAGCGCAAATACAGGAGAAAACGCAACCAAAGCGAGAGAAAAAGTCTGAGTCGATCCACGTCGCAGTTAAGAAGAAAGTCGTGCCAAAGGTTCTTTCCAAGGCTGAACCGAAGTGTATCGTCACAGTGGTGCAACCTAAGAAGGAGATTGTTAAGGAACTGCCAAAGCCAAAGCTGGTTGAGACTGCTCCAGTCACTGTCGTAGTCGAACCGTTCGTTCCAGAAGCAATTGTGCCTGTTATCGCACCAATGTCAATTTTCCCTGAACAGAAGTCTATGGTGACATGTGCACGTGGAGAACCCGCCATTGAGAAGGAGTTGGTTGTTACTCGGAAAGTTCTGCTATATGTGAGTCCCGAAGGCGAGTCGATGATGAATTCGGAGGAGCAGGAAATGGAGCAAGAAACGGAGGAATTGGAGCAGGAATTGGAACTCATTGCTCTTTCATTTGAGGCATTCCCACCTTTATCTCCACCAATAATACCACAGTCGTCCATGCACGGACGTACCAACTCCATGGAACCGAATTTCCTAATGGATATCGAGCTGGAGCCGCTTGCCAAGCCAGAGAACAAACTCATTTCATTCGGATCTCTGCGTATTAAACCAGTGAACAATTCCGAGCTTCGGACGATGTTGGATGAACTGGAGGCTATGAAATTGGAGCTTGACGCTGTGATGGCGAACTGCACTTCATTACTGAACGGAGAAGGAGACAAGAGGTCGTCCAGTTTATCAGAACTGGAACCTGAAGAGGAACCTATCTTTTGCTTCTAATATTTGAGTACTGAATTGACATGACGCGACTCGTCCACACTTTTGCAGCTCTTTAAAAAAGAATTGCAAGTGTCTTGGCGTCATATTTTGTTTTTGTTTTTTTATAGGAAGAAGAACCCCTAAAACCACGAGGAAATAATGGGAAAACAATAAAAATTCCATGGGCTTTACCCCTAATTAGCAGTGTTTTGTCTTCATTTCTTGTTTATTTAAGTGCGATTTACTTATTGAGGAATGCCATGAAGGACGAATAAGCACGTTCCAGATCAAAACTGAGTTGACGAGCTTGCTCCTCGTCCAGTTCTTCTGACGCTCGCATTGCGTTCAGAGTACGCAGCCAGTTCTCAATCTTGTCACGACCAGCAGAATCAGGTGGTAAACCACTGACCATTGTCAAGGAGCTCATCATTTCACTCAATAGCGGTTGAATCTCGTCTACAGCTCGAATATTAAGCTTGAGTACGTCCATGAGAGTGATGAAATTCTGAACAGTCTGAGCCACATTAACAGAGTCTGTCTTGCGGTTGGTCGTGTTGTGCACTACCGTGGCAGGGACACCAATCCGAACGAGGCGCTCCAGTGCTCGGGGACAGTCTAGTTTGTACTCGGAGACGAAACTCTCGACGCTGTCAATGAATCCTCCGAGACGCAGTGCTGTCTCCGCCGTTTTGAACTGCGAAATGAGCTTCGTACATGCCTCTGTGTACTGGATGTACCACAATAATCAGCAATAATGTCACCATTCTACTAAAATATTGGTAAGCGAACCTGGTCGGGTGTGATGGCGTCACGGACGTAAGCGGCTTCCAAGTGCTCTGTGGTCTTGAAGATGGCGAACAAATCTGCCAGATCTTCATACTTGCGACGGTCCTTCGTGTCTGTCCAGAGTTTAATTTCCTATAAAGATAATGAGAAACTACAGAAGACGATGAGGAGGAGAATTGCCGACACGTACTCGGTTAAGCTGCTGCGGGGGAGGAGCTTGATACGACTACAAGATAAAGAGAAATAGCAGAGTTAGGTGCGTATCGAGATAGAGTTAGGAGAACCGAATTGGAAGACGCACAGATGAGGAAGCGGAGTCGCCGAAGCTGTAGGCCGCCATAATGAGAGAAATTTAACTTAATTCCAAGTCAATAAATGATAACTTAGGGGGGCCAATCAGAGGGCTCAGAAGGTGATAAAACCCGACACGTACTCGGTTAAGCTGCTGCGGGGGAGGAGCTTGATACGACTACAAGATAAAGAGAAATAGCAGAGTTAGGTGCGTATGGAGATAGAGTTAGGAGAACCGAATTGGAAGACGCACAGATGAGGAAGCGGAGTCGCCGAAGTTGTAGGCCGCCATAGTCAGAGAAATTTAACTTAATTCCAAATCAATAAATGATAACTTAGGGGGGCCAATCAAAGGGCTCAGGTGATAAAACGCGTGAATGTATTGGGAATTAATCCTTTCAGTACCGTCGCCTGTCGGTGTCTAGCACTATTACGGTTCGATAATTTCGTCAGGCGCTGCGTCAATGAGTTTTTGAATCTGGAACTGCTTCTCCACAATTGGACGGACATCATCAACGTCTACGAGACTTTCTAGGAACGGCAACAAATTCAACAGCTCAGCGTCCGATTCGTCATCATACCAAGTCTCGATGGGAATGCCGTTGTTCACCTAGATACAAATAAAGCAGCACAATTAATAGTAAGTTAACATGCGGTTAACACATTATAGAGAGGTGAGAATTGACGTTACCTGGTACCCGAACGCATGCGGGGAATTGTCTACCAGAACCACTTTCGACAGATCGCGACCGAGGACGTTCAGATCCTTCAAGTAGTTCCCAAACACATCGAGACAGTCGTCTCGGTACAGTCGGTACTTAATAAGGTTGCGCTGCGGGTCGAGCATGTTCATGAGCTTCTCAGCGTAGACCTTATGGGATGCGGTAAATACCACAATCTCAAACAGTTTCGACACGCGCTTAAGAAAATATTCCATGTGCGGACGCTTTTTCACGTTCACTGTATACTCCACACCGTTGAACGTGACCTGGACGGCAATTACAGCGTAGAGTCAGGGAAAAGCGACCAGCATATAAATCAAATGACATCCACAACTTACCGGGAACTGCATATGCGCGTCCTTCACTTCGTCCACGCTGCAGTGCACGAGGGTTTCATCCAAGTCCAGCACCAGGCAGATCTTAGGCGCGTTGCGTGACTGCTCTGGCAGTGAGATGGGCCGTTTGCCTTCAACGACGTCTTCATACTTGGGTAGCGTCTTCATGAAGAAGAATCTACAGTAAGCACCACACAAAACTCCAGTTAGTAATTATACCAACAGCAGCTTTGAATGCAGTTTGGACAACTTACGGATTGAACTCTTGCTCAGCTGGAGTGGCGTCATCTTCCTCCTGGTCCTCCACTTCCTCAACTTGCACCGTCACCTCCACTTTCTCCTCCATCAACTCATCATTTTCCTCTCTTACAGCCACAAACTTGGACTCAAGACGAATTCGCCCGTTCGGAGGAGAAGCACTCGTAGACCGCGACACTTTCGGTGGCTTAAGCGTAGGCGAGAAGAGTTCGTCATTGGCTTCTTCACTAGCTGACGCCTCTGCTTCCTGCTTCTCTTGCGAAGAGTCCGAGTCGTACTGGAGCTTCGTACGCGCCTTCTTGGTCTTGGGTTGTTCTTGTTCATACTCGTTCAGCAACTTCCTAGGCGAAAAGAACTTTTCCTCCTCTTTAGACTTGGGCTCGTTCGTGTCTCGAGCATCGGACGGTGGCGCTTGTTTCGCCTTGGCGGATTTGCCATTCTCTGTATAAAAATAAATAAGTAATAAAGATTAATTTATAATTATAAATTATAAATTTCAGTGACGAGGCAGCCGTTCGTACCGGCTGTCGTGCTGTGTGGACGCTTCAGAGGCGTAGACGCGATGGGTGAGAGTGGGTCTGCATAGTGACCTTGCGCAGGAGGCAGCGGTTTGCTCTTGCGGTTCTTGCGGCGCGGCCGCTTGCGCTTACCCTGCGCGGTGTCCGCCATATTTACTCGTTTGGCAAAACTTTTCGACGAGACAACAACCAACGGAAATATTTCGCTTTGAAAAAATCAAATTTCGCACTTGAAGCCAATTATGGCTACATTTTCTTATGACGAGGACGGGTCGCGCGTATTAATATGCAGAGCTGTTGGGCCATTCGCAGCGCTGCAACGGAGCGCAGAAGAAGCTCACGCGCTAGCAAATGAAGACGGACAAGCCGGTCGGAGTGGGCGCCATGCTGCAGAGTCGCCGGATGCTGTGGCGGCAGCATAAGCGCAAGCTGCAGTACCAAGTCTTGAGTCGCGTGAGAAAGGTATTAACCTTTTCAAACTATGCTTCATCTCTAGTGACCAATTGCACTGATATGGTGCTGTTGTTTTGTGCAATTTGTGACAGCAATTGGCGTCGCCTGATGACGTGTACGAGCAGCAGGAGCAGCGATTTCTGGGGCTCCTGCAGAAGCTGCTGGACATCCGCAAGAGTCTGGAGCACTACCGCGCAACGGCGTTACCTGTTTACTGCTCAGCGACTGCAAGTCTTGGTGCGGACGTTTGGTGTGTCGTGAGTGTGGACGCTGTGGGCAAAGGCGCTGACGCTGAGAAGTTCCGACACGCCATGTGCGCGATCAACGAGACAAAAGAAGCCAAAAATCACTTTTTCAATGCGGTATGTAGCTTTTACAAGGGAAAAGGCTGTTTCTGCTGTAGTGCTGTTGGGTCTGACTATCTCTTTGTTGTCATACAGGACGCTGTGCTGTCAGGGGCGCTGCGGTTTCTGGATATCCACATCAACGCCATGAAGTCGGTGCAGTCGCAGATCTCACATCGTAAAGACGTCAAGCTGGAGTTTGACCGGTATGAACAAAAGCTCAGCAGGATGAAGAAGCGCAAGAACGCAAGAGTGCCGACACAGCGGTTGGAACGCAACGAGCAGAAGCTGCACCGAGCGCAAGAGGCGCTACAGACTGTTACGTTCGACCTCTACCGCGTCTTCGCCAAGTACGAGAGCGAGCGGGATACCATGCTGAACGGTGAGCTGGAAATGGTGCGGCAGGTCATGCACAACTTTTACGCCAAGAATGCGGACGCCACCAACTTTGCCATCCCAGAAGAAGTCGACCGTAGCGTCGTGGATTCTCGAGCTGAGCAGCTTTTTAAGAATATGGTCGAGAAGGAGGTGGAGCAGGATGCGCTCAAACTTCTCCCTCCCATTGTCAGCAGCAACAACAACTCTCCCCCCTCGTTCACACCAATAGTCGATGGCGCTCAACCTGCAGTAGGATTTACTTCAACAGTGCCGACAAAGCCAGCAACGATTATGAATGCGGCAATTCTTGGCTCAGCGGGTGAAAAACAAACCCGCACGCATTCGACAGATACAAGCTCGGGGCCAGAGCAAGAAAGCGCCGAGGAGGATGAGCTGAGCGAGAAGCTCCGGACTATTCAGCTGTCCCGCCCATCTATTCAGCCGGTGAAGGTCTATCGCCTCGGAAGACCCGCGGGAAGCCCCTAACAGTAGCAAAGAACCAGTAGCAGTCAGTAGTAAGTCTGGAATGATAGATTTCTTCTTGAATTTAGTTGTGTGTTGGACGTGTTGGATTCGATGACACGCACTTGTCCATGTTGAAGTTGTCCTGACGTGCTTAAGTATTAAATACGTCATCGAAGGGGATGGGCGCCGGTTTGACTTGCATTCACCGTCTTTCATTCTCTATTTCTCTGCAAAGATGACACTTCAGGACGTCGGAAAAGCGGAGATCAGCGTGTCCAAAGCCGCTTTCGTGGCTCAAAGCGAAGGCGCGTACGGATACGGAGGCCAAATAACGCTGCAGGTGGACGAGATGCGTGTGAAGGAGTTCTCGCACATGGAAGGGAGCGTGTACTTAGATCACGCAGGCGCTACCATCTACTCCAAGACGCAATTAGATGCGGCCTTCCAGGAACTAAATGCAGGGTTGTTTACCAATCCTCACAGTGCCATTGGCAAGGCGCACGTAGAGTCGACCAGTGCCAAGATCGAGAGTGTTCGACGTCAAGTTTTGGCCTTCTTTTCCGCAGATGAAGAAGAATACACGGTCGTATTTACATCGGGAGCGACGGCGGCGCTTAAGCTGGTCGGAGAAAGCTTCCCATGGAGTGAAAACAGCACGTTTGCCCACTCTATTGACTCCCACACTAGTGTGCTTGGCATCCGAGAGTATGCGACTGCGTCTGGCGCCGATGTACAGTGTGTCGGTCTGGAGGAGTTAGAGAAGCTTGAGCACAGTGCAATCAACGATGGAGATACATCAAGTTTCTATCCGCTTCAGGAGAGTTCGTCTATAAGTTTGTTTGCGTTCCCTGCCGAGTGCAACTTCAGTGGAGCGCACCACTCGCTTGATCTTGTAGACCTACTTCGTGCTGGTCGATGGAAGAGCTCGACAGAGGCCAACATGGCTACAAAATGGCTTGTACTGGTTGATGCTGCCAAGTACGTGGCGACAAACCGCCTGGATCTGTCTCTGTATTATCCAGACTTCGTTGTGCTTTCGTTTTACAAGATCTTCGGGTATCCAACAGGTCTTGGCGCTCTGATAGTGAGGAAGACTGCGTTGTCACACTTGAAGAAGAAATACCATGGCGGCGGAACTGTACAAAGCATTCTAGCCACGCGAAATTACGCCGTTCCACGTGAGTTGGGTGACAGTGGAGACACAAGTTCTCGTTTCGCTGATGGTACACAGTCGTTCTTGTCGATTCTTGCGCTGCGTCACGGCATTAACCAAGTGGAGAAGCTTGGGATGGACAACATCTCAGCTCACACGGCAACACTGAGAACGCTGCTTATCGACAAGCTAAATGCTCTAAAACACTGGAACAATCGCTTTATCTGCGAGATTTACGGCAACAATACCAGCACAAAGCACCAAGGACCGATCGTTGCGTGCAACTTCCTTCGTTCAGACGGAAGTTACGTTGGGTACAGCGAAGTTCACAAACTCGCTGAAATTCACAACATCCACTTGAGAACAGGCTGCTTCTGCAATCCTGGCGCTTGTCAGCACTATCTTGGCTTGAAGGAGGCTGATTTAATGTCAAATATTGCGGCTGGTCATGTCTGTGGCGATGACATTGACATACTCAATGGTTTACCGACTGGTGCAGTTCGCTTGTCCTTTGGGTACATGTCAACGTTTGAAGATATTGAAACGTTTGTAGATTTTGCGGCCAAATACTTTGTGTCCAGAGAAGCTCCAACAGCTGAGGCGGAGCTGTCTACACCTACTCTGTCGGGTAAGGGTCCGTACATCTGCAAACTCACACTATTCCCCATTAAATCGTGTGCTGGAATGGCTGTCAACGCATGGCCAATGGGGTCAAGAGGCTTGCTATTCGACCGAGAATTTGCAATCATAGACTTGTCGACTGGGAGTGCGCTGACGCTTAAGACGGTGCCGGAAATGTGTTTCTTATACCCTTTGATCGACCTCGGACGTGAGACGCTCACAATTTCCTATCACAAGCCAATCGACGTGGCGTCTGAGTCGCAATCCTTACCACTTTCGTACACAATTCCTCTGCGAGCGAATGTCTGGGACACAAAACGTCAGGACGAAGACAATCCTCGCAATGTGCGTGTTTGCACTGATAACTGCAAAGGTCGTGATGTTGGTGCAGATGTCTCTCGGTGGCTCAGTTTGCGTCTTAATCGGCAGTGTGCGCTCGTGCGAGTGTCCAGCAGCCACCTCCGCACCTCACAGACTACTCGCATTGCAACCAAGCAATTACCAGAGGAACAGCAAGCTTTAACAAGAGACAGCAAACCTCCTTCTGTATCTATTGGGTTTGCCAATCAAGCGCAATATCTGCTCATCTCACGCCAGAGCATCGCGCACTTCAACTCGGTGCTTCGCTCAGTGGACAACTCCATGGCCGTTGATGAAGAAGCTTTTCGTGCCAATTTAATCGTGGATGGGTGCGCCAATTCTTTCGAGGAAGATCAGTGGCGGCGTCTGCACATTGGCGGTGGTGCCTTTGACGTCTCGGGTCCATGCAGTCGCTGCAGTGTCATCAATCTGGACCAGCACACGGGGCAATTTAACCGACAGCCGCTGCAGGTGCTCTCAAGCTACCGCCGACAGCGCAGCAGCATCTTCTTTGGTCAGTTTCTCACGGCAACGCAGGAATCCTTTGGAAACAGCAATGTGTGGCTGCGCGTTGGCGATCATGTTGAAGTCACTCGCTGACGTCATTGGCAATAGTAGTTTTGGTAGTACCTAGGAATAATACTTGAAGTAGTAGTGTCCTTGATGCCGTTTCGGTGATATACTTTTGCATGAGTTGGCGGCATCAGAAGAGTCCATGAAATTTATACAGGAAAGAATCCCCGTCATAATCATCATCACAGCCTCGGACTAGAGGCAACAAGTGCTCAACTGTTGCTGCTCTTAATTACCAGTACCGGTAAAGTAAGACCAAGAATCCACTATATTAATAGTACTACAATATATAGTACTCTTGCGACATTACTACAAATCCTTCTCAGGTTTTTCATCTGTCGAGGTTTTATCTAGCTGCATCACAAAGATAAAGCCAAACCAGTGTGCTTTACATGCAGAAAGCTGCAGTCATTCCAACACGGTATCCAAAAAGGGAGGAATGGCTCTCCATCGAAGCCACTCGCGTATTCCCCAAGTCGCAAGCAAGACCTACCAAGAAATCCAAACAAGATGCCGAACCCCCAAGTGTTTTTTGACATGACCGTTGGCGGCGCCCCCGTTGGCCGCGTCGTGTTCGAGCTGTTCGCCGACAAGGTCCCTAAGACGGCCGAGAACTTCCGTGCTCTGTGCACGGGCGAGAAGGGCGTGGGACGCTCAGGCAAGCCGCTGCACTACAAGGGCAGCGCCTTCCACCGCGTGATCCCCAACTTCATGTGCCAGGGCGGTGACTTCACGCGCGGCAACGGTACGGGCGGTGAGTCCATCTACGGCGAGAAGTTCCCGGATGAGAACTTCCTCCTTAAGCACAAGGGCGAGGGCATCTTGTCCATGGCCAACGCTGGCCCCAACACGAACGGCTCGCAGTTCTTCATCTGCACGGTGGAGACCTCGTGGTTGGACGGCAAGCACGTGGTCTTCGGCCGCGTTGTGGAAGGCATGGACATCGTCAAGAACATTGAGTCTGTCGGCTCCCAGTCGGGCCAGACCAAGAAGCCTGTGGTCGTTGCCAACTGTGGTGAGCTTTAAGCAGCGTCGCAAGTTGATTGAGATGGCGGCGCCTGCGACGCAACAGTGGAGTGGATTTTCACTAGCTGCTGCACTGCGCGCAGACGCGCCTGCTGCTCTTCGATAATTAAAACGATGCTTTTCAACCCTTTCTACCACTTTCCTACTTTGTACTCATGCGTAGATTACGCCTATTATGACTAGGTTGTCTTGAGACCTGTTATCATTAGCTTCAAACGCAGACGCGCCTGCTGCTCTTCGATAATTAAAACGATGCTTTTCAACCCTTTCTACCACTTTCTTACTATGTGCTCATGCGTAGATTACGCTTATTATGTCTAGATTGTCTAGAGACCTGTTATCATTAGCTTCAAAGGGGGAGACCGGGTACGAGTGGTGCGTTGAAGATGCAATAGGGACAAGAACACAAGCTTTTTACCTTGTGTGGATACAGAGTGGAAATTTGCTCTTGAAGCTGCTTCTCATCGTCGCTCGTTCTTGACCAGCACCTCGACACCATCAATGAGACCTGTTGCGACGTTAGAGACGTTAGAGACTGAGATTCCATCCTTCCGGCGTTTCTTTCGCTGATGAGTAACATCCTGTTTTCGTGCAGCAGCCAGTTGCTGTTCCAGATCCATTGGTGCGTCTTCCGTAAGGTCGAACACTCCGCCTTCTGCAGCTGCCTGCTCTATCCGGTGCGTGATGGCCTCTTCAATGGACATGGAGGCTTCGATTTGAATCTCTTCGTCTTCTGCTGGAGCTCCGTCATTAGCAGGTGCAAACATGCGCACTACTCTCCGAACGGGGGCAGCGAAGTCAGTGCACACGTAAGCGTCATCGCGCTCTCCGTCGAAAAAGGATTCATCCGCTTCAATGACCTTCCGTGTTTCTTCGTGAATGTCATCATACAAAGTTGCCTCCATCGTGTCCTCTGCAATGAATCGGACAACCGTCACAAGCTCATTCGTCTGACCCATTCGTAGCACACGACCAATAGCTTGCTGCTCTAATGTACTGGCTTGCATCGGACTAAAGCCGACTGGATCCAAGAAAATCACATGCGACGCCACCTGCAAATTGATCCCAGACGCACTAGTGAGCGAATTCAGGATCAAAACCTGAATGTCGCCACTGTGAAAGGATGCAACATGAGCAGACTTGGTTTCGCTTGACTGATGCTGAAGAAACACGGCACTCGTGATATTGGCGAGACGAAGCGCTTTGTCCACAACACGCAGAGCTCGATCCCACATCGTGAAGACGACGACTTTTATTGTCGGTAAACGACTAAGATACTGCACCAGTGCAGAGATTTTGCTGCCGTATGTTGGCATTTTCTGTATGGCCTCATCTCGGCGTATTTCCTCGGAGCTGACAAGTGCCACACATTCGGTTACTTGTTTAAGTTGCTCCTCAACAATAACACGCGCACGTGGACAACGCTCATTCAATGTAGACTCCATCGTACTCCCGAGCTTTTTCACCTTGTCCATCGTATCGAAATACTTGAGAATATAATCTTCGACTTCACCCTGACTGTAAACGAGCAGCTCCGTTGGCTCTGGGATATCGTCACCAAATTGATAGTGTTTGTATAGCATTCGGAAACCAGCTTTCGTCTCTCCACTCTCGTCAAAGAACTTGCTGAGCCCCGAAGCTTCCAAGTCTTCAAAACACTGCTCTACGTTGATGTACGTGTTCAAGCAAATGGCCCTGCAAATCTCGGCAGTGTTGCGCGTCGCAGCCTCCATGACATCTACTTCATTTTTGCGCTTGACCGCTACAGCTAGCTGCCGATTCAAGTGGTAGTTCTCATCACGAAATACTTCGCTCGGGGTCTTCACTTTCACGAGCGGTGGTGTTTTGTCACCTGTAGCGCCGTTTTGCTTGCCACCACGTTCGCGCTCCAGGACACGATCAGAAATACCGGCATGCACACAACTCTGACGAGCAGATTTGTACTGCTCTGCCCACAGCATCTCAGACAGCGCATTCCTACCGGATACTGGAGTCACCTCTGGAACGACAGTGCCCTCTTTTCCTCCCGCAGCCAACACGTCAACGTCACCAAGAGCGAATACATCATACTCGCTCTCGTTCGCAGCCAACACACGCTCGATTTTGTACAGCAACAGCTCCTTCGGGTGCAACTTGACAGGGATGTACGTCTCGTCCACCTTGATCTTGTCGGTGATCGCTTGCTGCTTCACTTGTGCACAGTTGCGCAAATAAAGTTTGCGCTTTATCTCGTCAAACGCAGGATCATGTGGAAGCAGACGCAGACGCTTAAAGCCAAGCAGCTGGTTGTTGGCGTACATGGACTCAGCTTTCCCTGGAAACGGCGTCGCTGTGATCAGCCACACGTTGAGGCATCTGTGCGTGAGTTGGATAAAGCAATCTCTAGCGCTCTTTCCCGGCAGTACCAAGTCTTGCACTTCCTCAAATATAACACGTCTCCAAGGTTTGTGCGGCAAATGCAGCGGTGTGACCCAGAGCGGACCACAATAAGCCTTGTGCACAAACTTGGCCGCTTCTTCGTACTCTTGCAGCGCAGCAGGTTCCACTTGCAGCGGTTTCCCTTTGCCCTTTATCTCAGCAGGATAGAGTCGACCGTACCTGTATAAATGGTGTCTGGACTTGACCGCTTCCTCCACACCCACGAGCACCAGCATACGATTTGAAATGTCGGCTCTGGCCGCCGGGTTCTCGGCCATGTCCATGTATTGTCGCAGTCCTAGTACCACGTCGATTTCTCCGTTCTTGACAAACTTTTCCACCTCGAATTTCCACTGAGCCAGCAGATGTGACGGCGCCACGAGCAGATTCGCACCAGCAGCGTAGTCTCGAGCTTCTCCAGCAATGAGCGCTAACATCGTGGCCGTCTTGCCCATCCCAATAGCGTCAGCCAGACATCCGCCTTTGGAGAAGTAGTCAAGCATTCCAAAGTTAAATTTGGCTACAGTCTCGTCACGCGCTTCGATCTGCAACATTCGATGCAACGAACGTCGTTGGTGCTCGTACAGCGGAACTGACGAACGGAAGGCGGCAGGCGTGGGCTCCTCTGGTGCTGTGAGTGGCAGGAAAGGGACCTTGAACTGTATATCTTCCTTGACTCGAGAGGCGGCGCTCGAGCCCACGAACGACTCGATGGACACCTGCGTGATGGACTTGCGCTTAGCTCGACCCATTTTGCTGCTTCCACTAATAACAGTCGCTGGAACACTTTCGGCGGGAGTGCGCACTTTAGGTATAGGTACATTGGTGTGTAGAACATGATAAACGGTACGTATTTGTGTGGTCTACATAGTGTATCCATCTGAAGCACGTGGCAGGTCCAGAACACCTTTATACCGGTAACGTTAGAGGAATCAGAGCCACGCCGCGTGAGATGGAAAGGAAGGCGCCGCCACCGAGCGGCTTTGGCGGACCCCCCGGTGTGGATCATTCGGATGCGCGTCGCAACGGCCCGCCAAGCGGCTTCTCAGCGCCCCCCGCGGCTCCACCGAACGCTCCCCCTGCGCCTTTTGGTTTCCCTGCGACGCGTGCGCCCGTCGACACGAGCAACAGACGCAACTGGAGACCTGGACGAGTGGGTGGTCGACACGACGTACGTAACATTCTGTGCTGAGCTTTTGTTGTCGTAGGACACTCGCTGCTTTTGACGCTAATTCGTGCGTCTTTATTTCTTGTTTCCTATTGCCTTTTTGTTCGCTTACAGTCGCCACTGTACGGCAAGAACCGTAAACGTCCATCCTCCTCATCAATTGACAGTAACGTGAGTTGGAGTGGTAGTGAGATCGAGTCAATAGGCGGCTCAGCGGCCACTTACAACGAGCAAGAACAAAACTCAAGACTCAGTTGGGTCTCGTCCGTTGCAACCAGAGAAGATGCGCCCGCTGCTGCTCAGCAAGATTTAACGTCAGCTGCGTCGCTCTTTGAATCACCTTCAATTGAACAGCCAAGGGCTAAACCCCGTCCAGAGCTGCAGACGAAACTAGAGGCTTCTGTGCAGCCTCCCAAGACTCCATCGGGCAAACCTACGCTAGATCATGATGGGGAAATTACTGCAGCACAGCAAGTGCGCTTGGGGCTGTCGGGAAACGCAGGCGGTCGCGCTGGTGCACGCGCTGACAGCTCGGAAAATGTGTTTGTGAACGATCCTCCAGTTTACGACGAAGAGAAGAACGGACCACAGTCGTGTCCTTCGACGTTCAATAACGAGCGACAACCTCAGTTCTCCATTGACAAAATGCGTCAAATGCGCAGTAACGAGCTGGTCGCATCCAAGTTGTTGCCCACGCGTGCGAGCGTCAATAGTCTCATGGGATACGTGAGAGAGCTGCAGTTGTCAGAGGCGAGTTTAAGAAAGCAATTGGTGAAGACGAAACAGCACACGGAGGAGGAACTGACGCACTCGCTGTCCAAAGTGAGTGAACTGGAGAGAAGTATGCAGGAGGTGGAACGGGACCGCGAGCTGGCGCGACAGAAAATGGTGGAGCAGGAACAACTTATTCGTGATCTTGCAGCCAAGTTGAAACAGGCAGAAGCAACGAAAACCAAGACGAGTGCTTCATCTTCTGTTGAAGAGCTTGCGCCTATTGTAGAAGAACAGGTGGAGACAGCGACAAAGGACAAGCAGGAAACTAAAGCGTCCACTCCCCCGATGCGCCCACCATTACGGCCTACGCAGCTAGAACAGCCCCAAACGCCTCCTCTACATCCCAAGAAGGCGAAGGAAAGCACTCGTTCTACCCAGTTCAGTCTTGCATCACCTCGATCTCCAAACCAACCGCTTTGGGATCCATGGGCTTCAGGTGGTGCTACCCCAATGAAGAATCTCCCGCCCGTGTTTAACATTGGCTCCACTGGATTAGACTCGATGGTTTCGTCGTCTATGACTGGTCAAACCCACACAACGGATTCTACGACGACGGCTACCGAAGATTACGAGCTGAGATCCGTCTTAATGTCTCCACGACGAGGACACGAAAATGGCGACGTTGCTCAACAGGCAGAACAGAGCGAGTCGCAGGTACCTACGCCAGTAGACTTTGCACCGCAATACCCTGCACCAGCATTTAATGTGGGGGCAATGCCGTCACCATCATATTTACAACAGCAAGACTTTGTATCGTCAGAGACACAGAACGACAATTTCGGAGAGCAGAATGAAGATGAGGCCCCGCCTACGAAAGACCAACAACACGTACAAGCACCCGAAGCCTTGTACCCACCGCAAATGGCAGCTAATATGGAAACCAACGAAGCCACAGTAGTCCCTTCTTTTACTACTAATGCAGAAGACCCTGTCGTACAGGCTCCAGTTGAGGACGGCCCACGTCAGGAGATAGTGCCACCAAGCAACGAAAATGCTCCAGAGAACGCACAACTTCAACAAGAGTCTGACTCTGAAGCGCACGATGGCAGTGCTCCACCCACGGATGCTTCATCCCTCCCACCTTCTTCGATACCCGAAGCCCAGCCACCTCGTCAGGTCTCTTCTGCTAAAAGTGACGACAAGCCAGCATCTGCAGAGCCAGTGTCTTTGGAGACATTGCTGGTGGATTTCTTTACGGAAGTGGACAAGAAACGTCTGAAGATGGCGAAAGTGTATGGGACGCGGTATGCTGGACGTGAGAAGTGGTTATTTGCTGAGCTAACAAAGCGATATGGCGCTGCAAAAGTTGCCGCTCTCAAGGCTCGATTCGGAAATGGCACAGATGAAGGTACAACAACTACACCCAGCACCAACGGCAGCGGTGATGCTGTTGTCGCTACCGTCGATGATCACAGGTCTAAGACATTAAGCCATACGAAGACAGGTCGCCAGGGCCACCCACGGCATCCGCAATTCTTTCACCCACCTGCGTCGACTAACAATGTGAATGTGAATTCTGGCACATCCGCCGATCCTCCTGAGGTAGCGATGTCCCTGGCAAACGCTGATTTGAGCTCGCAGACAATAGTTGTCGGTACCCCGTCAAGTCCAAGTGGGAAGGTGTCTTTAAAGCGTGCAACCCCACAGCGTCGTTCTGAGGAGAATATGCCTCCTCCCTCATCGTCGCACCAATTTGAAAATGGTGGTCAAGGTGAAGGTAAGAATGGAGTTCCAGCTGCAGCCGGCACGGATGGTCCTCCTTTGACGAGCGGTCCTCCTCCTTCGATCCAGCCGATGCGTCAGTTTAATCAGCCCCCTCTACCTCCAACAGGTGGACTGGAAACCAGCAACAGCAACACTGCGCCTATGGGGCTTCGTCAGCGCCACAATGCGCCTGGAACAGGTATCCAAAGTCAGAACAGAGCAGACACCGAAGCTTCTGCTATGACGCTCGAGGGTTTGCTGAAGGATTTGTACAAGAAACATCAGCCTGACAAATTGAAAAACGTTCAGATCGTGGCAAAGCAG
>JAIKVB010000088.1:0-46280 GCA_024679045.1 Phytophthora brassicae | reverse complement strand
CTCTGCCAATATCGACCCAATAACGGTTCAAGAAGAACGACGCGACCGTATATCGCGCGCTCAAGACGAAGAACTGAGGTGGTCCAACATGAAGTCGGTGCTCCGAGGTGAAGTCGAAGAGCTGGGCTATAAAGCTGCTCGTAACGCTTGGAAGATGGCCGACAAATTTGTGCTAACGGATGATGGAGTACTGTACTATCTGGGAACGAGTCGTCGGAAAACCGATGAGCAGCAGGCTGAAATCCGGCTGCGTCTTGTAGTACCAACAACGATGATTCAAGAAGTATTGCAGAACTGTCATGACTCACTTGAGGGTGGTCACCAAGGTGTGGTAAGAACATACCATCGGGTCAGACAGGACTACTATTGGCTAGGGCTGTACGCGGATGTGGAAAAACATGTGAAGTCATGTTCAGATTGCAGCTCTAGCAAGAGTCGCCCACAACTCAGAGGATACTCACCAGGAAATATCCTGGTTGAACGTCCGTTCCAGCTTGTCTCTATAGATTTTGTGATCCCTCTCCCGATGTCTCGACGTGGTAACACGGCGTTGCTACTGTTTCAGTGCGCGTTCACAGGTTTTGTGATTGCCAAAGCCATGTCCGACACCTCGGCACTCATGGTAGCCAAAGCATTTGAAGAATGTATCCACCGACGCTTCGGAGCACCGACGCTGATCCGACACGATCGAGACCCTCGTTTTATGAGCGAGGTTTTCCAAGCGTTCGCAGAACTCATGCAATGCCGATCAAGAGCTACACTGAGCTATCGACCTCAAGCCAATGGGCAACAAGAGAGATCAGTTAAGACAGTGATCCAAACCGTAAGAGTGTATGTCGAAGATCCATTGCAACAAGACTGGGACGACATCGCAGAACGTCTCGTAGGCGCCATCAACAACTCCATGGATACCACTCGAAAGGAAACCCCGTTCTTCTTGGTGCATGGATGGGATGCTCACTCGACACTACAATCGATGACTTCCTCTCTCCGTAGAGATTCCGGTAAACAGTCTGATGCACTCGCGTGGCGCCGGGAAATCACCGCCAACACGAGATAGCTCTCGAAATGGCTAAAGAGTACCAAGCTACAGAGAAGACTTGAAGAGCCAAAGAACACAATGAAGTGTTAAGTCGGAAAGAGCGTGTAACTGTGCCCTACAACCAGACGTCGGTACAACAACTAGTGACGACTAGCAACCTGAAGATGACGGGAATGGCTCGTCTATGAAGTCGATGTTTGAGCCAGGCAGTCGAGTATGGCTGTATATGGAACGCGTAAAGCCAGGTCTGACTAAGAAGCTTGCACACCGATGGCACGGCCCGTTCAGGATCAAGAATAAGGTAGAAGAGTACGCCTACGAGTTAGAATTGCCTGATCGTAGCGGGTATCGCTTCTATCCAGTCGTCCATGTATCCCGTCTGAAGGCTGTGAATGAATTTGGAGACAGACCGAGCACTCGTTTGACCCAAGACTTGACTGAAGAATCCCGTTTGGACTTTGACGAGGAACTCTTACCTGAAGATAGCTGGGAACCAGATCGGCTGGCAGGGGAGAGCGAAGTACTTGAGATTCTTGAGGATCGAATGCCTATGTCAACGACGACTGAGAGAGCGGTCAGAGAGTTCAAAATTAAGTGGGCTGACCAAGCCGAACCTACATGGGAACCGATTTCTCACCTGTCGTGTGGTGGAATGCTATATGATTATTTGCAACGAAAGAAGCGCGAACATCGACTTTAGATGGTCCAAGTCGCGGACGAGGACTAGGCAGAACTCACTGCCGAATTATTGACCTGTACCTGGGGCAATGCAGCCCAGGATTACAGACGAAAACAGCTACTGCACCAAATTGCATATTGTATTTGATGAATATTGTGAAACGAAAAGTCTTACGATGGAGGAAATGTCCAACGAGCACCGACAACTAAAAGAACTACAGCTGAAACGACGTGCGCGTGGAAACTCCGTCCTAAGTTAGGCAACCAATGCTTAAATGACCGTATGGTGACCAAGATGTTCTGAACCAGAGTGGTCCGAAAGTTGGAGTAGAACTGATGCTGCGGTATCCTGGTTACCAGCACCCGAGACTTCGGTCATATCCGATCCTTGAACAACGGAGACATCACTTGGAGCTATAACAGAGTCTTCATCACTGCTTTCTTCAACTGAATTCCAAGTCTCGACCATCTCATGCCACCCTGGTGTCACATCAGTAGCGGGGTTCACTACCACAGCTCGGCCAACTTCTTCCTGAGTAAAACCACGGGGTACGAACAATTCACTATTTGGACTGCTGGGTACAAAGGTAGTGTTGTACGGGTGCTCGCTGGGTACGTCAATCCAAAAATTACGCCATGGTTGACGAGAATCCAGCGTAATCACCTCAGAACACCAATCGGTGGTAGCCGGAATAGTGTACCTTTCGAGAGAAGCAACAACGCATCAGGATCGAGACGCCGGTCATTCACAAATTGACGAAGCCAGCGATTTGCTTGCAGTGTCTCCTCTAAAGTGAATTTCATGTCTGCAACGAGTTTTTGCTGAGCTCGGTCAGACTTAGAATCTCCAGTTGTCGAGAGATACCGGTGAAGACGAGTTACCGATCTCCAAATAATTCCAAATTCTTCCGATAATGTTCGCGGTCCACCTCGAGCCGTCGAGCAAGAGTTTCTCTCGACTTGTTAGCAGCCTCCAGGCGCTTCACCAATTGCTCGGAGACCGCACTATGAGATGCGAGAGCAGCACACTGGTCAGAAAATCGACGATCACTAGCCACTCGAATTCGTTCCGCTACTTGGATGTCGTGGGAAAGTTGCGCGTTTTCTGATGCGGATTGACGAAGTAACAGCTCCGAGTTTTCATGCAACAATTTAATTCGGAAAGCCTCCCGCTCTGCTGATTCTCTCGCAGCCTCAGAAGCCTTCAACTCTGCCTTTAATTGTCCAAGCTCAGTAACGAGATCTCGTGAATTTTCGTCCGGCTGCTTCACAGCGGCAACGAGGTCCGGAACCGAGAGAGCTTTCTCAATTTTACGTTCACGAGTCCGATCTCGGGTATGGGGTGGATTTAACACCACGTGGAGTAAGCAACGGACAGCTTCCGTGAGATGGGATCCAAAAAGTGCCGACAATCTCTCCGATGTCTCTTCTGAAGCATCCATTAACAATCCGTGAAGTGCAGTTCCTTCAATCTCTGTTAGTCGAGGAGCTGGCAAGCGAGCTTACGACGGTATCTGCAAGAGAAGCGAGTCTTGATGAGCAACATGGAACCATGTACACGAGAAACAGTTGACAACGTACCGACGACTGCATGATGTTTGGAGTGGCACCAGGATTAGATACCGGAGGATTTGGAGTGACAACCGGGGTCAGCACAGGCACGACCGAAGGTTCTACCGTGGTCTAAGCAAGTGAGAACAAAGTTAGTGGAGAACACTGAAATGATCAACGCTGAGAGCTTCCCAAGTTAACAGCCCCAGAAGAGACACCCATGCGGTGACCGATGGCTCGGGCAGAACTTAGCGTGGATTGATCTTCGGACATGTGGAAGACGACGGACACCTCGACGCTCGCCAGGAGCTATGGTTCGTGTCGTGGCGGGTGCAGTTGTGGTGTTGTAAAATGCCTGCAGCGCGCGTTGCCTTGACTGCCGCCGTTAGAGACTTCGGGATGAAATCCCGTTAGGAAAAGAGAGGACCAAGAATGGAAACTGAGTGTTGATTGGCCCCAATACCCGCGAGAGAGTGACTAGACACAAGAGCAAGCCATATTTTTGGACATGTCCTGCGGTCTCAGACTTGAGAGCTGTCATGCTGAAGCGTTGGACATCGGCAGGACTCAAGGGGCGAGAGTGGGAATCAGCTTTCTTTAGCCTACAAGTACCAGATATCCCAAGATCAATCACGAGAGGGGTGGGAGCGTTGATGGCACAATGGTCCGACGTTCACACTGCATCGGTACGTAAAGGGCATGCCTCGCTACGCTCGGCTGAAAGTGTAACATCTCTGTTACCTTGAATTTTTAGTATGAAGCGTTACGCATTTGAAATAAATCGTCTTCCTGTACCCTATGGTCGATGTGTATACTTTATCATCGTGCAACATCACGGTTGCTTCAACAACCAGCAACCCCGGCTTGCATTTCCGTTCCGGATTATAGAGCACGGTGCTCTTCGGGGTTAAGCCCTGTGAACCCTCTCACAGGTTTAACGAAATTCAGTTCTTCCCCAGCAGGGCGCCCCGCGCCTACTGGGTTTTGGCGTTTCCCCGCCATGAGCTAGGCTTCCGCACAGGAGCATAGCTCTGACTCTTAGGAGCCTGGCGTTGTTTACGCTGGGGACATCCCGGACGGAGGTGTTCCGTGCTTCCGCACACATAACACCGGCGTATTCCAAGACGATGCTCAGCAGCCTGAAGCTCGGCTTCCTCGTCTTCAGCATCAGCATATCTGAGATCCATAGGCTCTGGGCCATTGAAGGAACGGGAAGTTCCGGCCGAGCTGGCTTGAGGAGCGCTGATGCCCCAGCGGGCCGAACGGTAGTTGAACTCGGCGTTCAACGCCACATTCACAGCTTCTTTGAAAGAATTAGGGTGAACACGGCAGAAGACTTCCGTTCTGGCCACGCCAGTGCGCAGCCCTTCCATGAAGATAGTCACCGTGACTGCCTCAGGTAGAGGGTCTGCTGCCATACCAGCAGTTAGAGTACGTAACTCTTGGACAAAGTCCACCAATTCTTTCTTACCCTGTCGGGTAGAAATCGTGATCTCACACGATAAGTCTGGTTAGGCGGCGAGAACACTCGCGAAAGCTGCAGCTTAAGCTGTTCCCACGAGGGAAAAGCTTCATCAACTGACGTACCGCATGTCAGTGACCATTCTCGAGATCGCCCTCCGAGCTTGGAGATAGCTAGCGCCACGCGCTGTTGCTCGGTTTTGAGCATGGCTGAAGTCATAGCCATCTCAATCTCTCTGATCCAGCGAAGAATGTTCTCCCCATCCTTTCCTTCGAAGGTCTTAACACTAACCATGAGTGGTTTGGCTTTAGGAGCGTCATTCGAAGACTGGCGAGGCGCCGAAGCCGCCGCGACATCAGATTTCTTCTGCTGAATGTGCTTGAGCAGAGCATTCTCATAATTAGAGAACGCCTCTAGACGCGCATTAACGGCGTCAGGGCCTTGCGAAGCAAGATGAGAGACCCCTTCGGGTCCGATCAAAGACATAAGCTTGTTAAGCCCGTCTTGTTGGCTCGGGGTTAACTGAGCGAAGTGATATAATATCAAAGAGGAACAGTATTATGACTCAGGGGTAGGATTGACTAAAAGTGCTACCAAGTGCAGCGGGGTTGCCGTAGACTTTAGCGGCAGAGCCGGTTTTTGTATATCTATAAAGTTCACTATCTACCGCAGTGAAACCTAATCAAATGAATATCGATTGACTGTGTGAGCCGAATTATCTATCAGGAGTCGGAGTATCGACTTAAGGAGGGATGTGATATTAGATGTACATGTACAGATTAATCCCGAAGTAAGTACCCTGGGTACATGCATTATATTTTAGAGTATATTGGAATCTCAATTTCAGGCAGATATCAAATTATAAAGGTATGTCACTATAATCAAAGATTGCAATGACAAGACATCACATGACTCTCCGCCAGAAGGCCGCCATCCGAACAAAGGCGGCTGAACGTCCTCTGTTGACGCGTCAAGAGCTTCAGGAGTGGGCGTACAAGTAGTTTAAGTTCCCAAAAGTGGCATCAAAGCCGATCATTACATGTTAAATTTTAGATATTTTTATGGCTTTCATCTTTCATCTCGTCTGAACTCGAAACCCAGTACTATTACACAAATGAAGTACCATCGTAAAGCCCAGCTACAGCGCTATTTGTTGCCACGGATGTAAACACGTGTAAAGTCACCTCTTTTTAGTGTGACTTGTAATAATGACGAAGATACACGCTGGGCAAGATCCCCTTGACTAATGTCACTAATATGAGGGATACTCAAAGGTGGTTCTCAATCGAATTTGAAAGGGTATACGATATCAGTGGGGTACTTACTTCGGGATTAATCTGTATCACATCAACCATACCCTTTAGTAAACTAGTTACATTATAAGTAACCCCGTTACATTGGGGGTATCGGATACGGTCATTTGCCGTGTCCAATAAGGTTTTTAGAAAAATAGGACACAACATGTGGAAATGCTGCTCGACTATTTAGGTCACTCAACAGTGTAGATCTTTTGACATGAACGCCAAGAGCGCAGCATTGGCGAAATCATTGGTGCCTGCCACGTACGTACAGCAGGGATTGGCCGCCCTTCGCGCACGCGAAAAGATGGTGACGTCGTTGCTCGCCCAGCGCCGCCTTCCGGACGACGGATGGGACGACGCCAGCGTGGAGTTACTGCTACAAATGCTCTCGACCATGGACAGCAACAATTTCCAGGGTAGTACAGGCGCTGGCGAGCGAGAGGCGCGCGTTTTTTCTTCCCTTGTGGCACGCCGTCACTTCCACCTGGCACATGGTGTGGGAAGATCAGGCGACGTGACGGCTGTGCAGCCTAAGGCCGCAGGATCGTCACTTGTGGTGCAACTGTCAAATGCTCTGGCGAGAGACGTGCTGCGTATCGCTGGAATGCGCGCAGTACAGGCGGCTATAGTGCTTCCGGTGGCCACGGGAATGTCACTGATGCTGGTGCTGCTGCAACTTAAGGAGTCCAAGTCGAGTGCGCGGTATGTCATTTGGCCTCGGATCGACCAAAAGTCATGCTTCAAGTCCATATTGGCGGCGGGGCTGACGCCGCTAGTGCTGGCAAATGTTCTGATAAAGGAGGAAGGAGAAAAACCCGGTGGGTACCTAAAGACAGATCTACCCGGCATGGCAGCACTTATGGACAAACATGGTAGTGACAGCATTTTGGCTGTTATGAGCACCACCAGCTGCTTTGCACCGCGGGCCTACGACAGTGTGCAGGAGATCGCCAAACTTTGTCAGGAGCGCGAAATTGGTAAGAAATTAAGTGTTATGCTATATGAACTGCATACTGACGAAAGGGATCGTTGTGATGTGTTATTATTTTCGTATTTGAAGCACATGTGATTAACAACGCGTACGGTGTTCAAGCATCCAAGTGCGTCCACCAAGTGGAAGTCGCGATGCGCACTGGGCGTGTAGATGCTGTGGTACAAAGTCTCGACAAAAATTTCATGGTACCTGTGGGTGGGGCAATTATAAGCTCGGTATCACAAGATGTCATTGATCGTATTGCGAAATTTTATCCGGGGCGGGCGAGTGTCACTCCGACGCTAGACTTTTTCATCACCATGCTTCAGATGGTAAGCATTGTATTGATTCCTGCTGCTCTGTGACTGCTTCTGATGCGACACTCAATAATGCTTTTTTAGGGAAAGAATGGCTATCGACGACTTCTTGGTGAGCGCAAACAACTTGCAGCATATATGCGAGAGCAACTTGAAGTATTGGCACTCGAGGAAAACGAGTGTGTGCTCCGTGTCGAAAGTAATGAGGTAAAGTGATATCGCTTTCTGGTATAGCTTTTTTATTGTTCGTCACTTCTAACTACCGCTCACCTGTATAGATATCATTCGCGCTGACGCTCGTCACATTCTGTTCGGATGTCAAAGATCGACAAGAGAAATCTCGACGGCTTACGTCGCTTGGTGCCATGCTTTTTTCACGTGGAGTATCTGGCGCACGGTAAGTAGTAAGGTTCATTGAGCTGTCGTTACTGTTTATATTCTAACGCTGAAATGCATGGTCAGAGTGGTGTCGTGTCTCGAACGCAAGACAATAGCGGGGTATGAGTTCAATTCCTTTGGAGCGCACCACGACGCGTTTCCCACCGCCTACGTCACTTTCGCTTGTGCATTAGGCATGCAACGTTGTGAGGTCGATCAGCTTGTCATGAAATTACGAAAGACGATCCACGAGTGGAGAGCGAAGCAGAACAAGGTAGTTACCGCCTCTTCGACGCCGCCATGCACTTCAAGCTTTTGATCATCGGGGAAGGAAACTAGTCAAATGTCTTGACCGGTGTCTATAAATCTGTTGTCTGACGTGCTATGTTTCCTATTTCCTCCTCTGTCTGCTACTAATAACACAGACGTCGCAACTGGACCTCCTAGTGCTTCTTACCGGCGTTCTTTGACTTCCGAGTTTTCTTCTTCGCTGTAGGCGGCGATCCAGCCTCTTGAACCTTCTTGAACTCAAGGTCGCCAAGCAACTCGTTAGCAATGGCATCAGCAGCCGCAGCGGCATCCACTTCCCGACGGCCCTTAGCGCCTTCCACGGCCTTCTCAGTGAAAGCTGCCATGAACTTGGCAGACTCGATCACACGAGGGTCTTCGTCACCGTACGCCTCCTTGAATAGCGAATACACCTTCTTCTCGTACGTGAGCGCCTCGCGGAAGCCGCCAGCAAGTCCACAAGCCATAGCCATCTGATGGAGCACATTTGCAGCCTGGTTGCGATCAAACTCACCACGCCGGAGAGACTCGCGGTGGCACATAAGCGCCATCGTAATCTGCCCCACATCCTGGCACATCATACCCATCTTAAAGTAAAGCGAGCTGATCTCAGGAAAGTGAGGACCACAGCAGAACTCCAGCAGAAAAATGGCGCGGCGAATGTGCGGCACCGCCAGGTCCGTCTGGGCATTCGCGTGCAGGAACAACGCCAAGTTGGCGTGTGCGTAGGCTGTGTCGTGGTAGTCGATACCCTGGAGCTGAGTGTACAAAGCGAGAGCTCGCTGTTGTTGTGCGATAGCACCAACAACATCACCAGCGTGATAGAGAACAGTAGCGAGCGAGGAGCTACAGAGAGCTGCGTCCTCGTGGGCGGCACCGCACACCTGGAAAAGCAAAGATGAAGCTTCCTGAAGGAGCTCGTAAGCACTCGACAGCGCACCCTTACTCAAATGCAGGCGACCACGCTCAAGGAGCTGCTTGGCCTCCGCGAACGGGTGCGCAGGAAGCGAGTGTTTCACGACGGGTACAACACCAGTAATGTCATCCAAGGAGATCGGCGAGGCACACGACGACGAAAAGTCGTAGTTGCGGCTTATCACACGCAGACCCAGTCGCTGGCACAAACGTCGGAGAAGAACCGTCCTGTGAGCGCGGCCGATGATAGCTGTGGAGTCATCAGCGTTAAGCTCTTCGCGACCTGGCCCCCAGAGGGTCAACTTGTAGTCAAAACGAGCCTTAATTTCCTTGTCAATGCGAGCCCAAAGCGAGTTCGCATCCAATAACGGCGTCGTAGTTCTAGCGGCCGCATCGGCTTCGGATGCATCCTCCTTGTCTACAACAGACGAAGTCGACCCAAGGATGCCATTGAGGAGCTTCACAATCGCTGATCCTGGCGCAGCACGAATGGAGCCATTGGAATTCAAAACATCGGCCAAGATGTGCTTGGCAGTACGCGAAATCATCTCCACCTCAAGCATCTCCAACAAGTACTTGGAAATGCCACCAATAGCCTCTAGCTTGTTAGAAAGCGAGGCCAGACGGCCCAGGTAACGCATGTTAATACCGCAAGAGTGCAATAACTGCGTGAGTGCGTACCCATCTGCAGGCGCGATAGCACCACGGCGCACGTCAGCAACAAACGCTGGCAGTACAATCCTCTGCAGGTACTCAGCGGCATCCTTGGCGGCAGCTTCGTCAACCTGAAGCTGATCCGCATTGGTTGAAGCAGCATAATCCATAAAAACGTTCGGGTTCAACAGCACGGGGGGAACCACTTCCTCTTCTTCAGCCTCCTCGGCATCCTCCTTCTCACTTGTAGCTTCTTCGTCCTTCTTCTCAGCACGGACATCCGTCGACTCATTCTCAACACCATTCTCGTTGTTCTTCTGCTCCTCCTTCGTCTTATTCGCCTCTTTTGCTGCAATGCGAGCCTCGCGGTTGGCACGGCGGGCCTGGTTCTGCTTCCACAGCGAGTACAACTGGACCAGTTCGGGGCGTAGTAGAGCTGCATAACCTTCGTCGTTGCGTGTGAAGCGCAGTCCGTCTTCCTTCGATGCAACGTCTTTCTTCTCCATCTCTTTGGAGCCAACTTCGCGGTTCTTGTAGAATGTCCAATCTTTCGGAGTGATACGGACCAGATCCAGGACATACAAACGACCGTCGGAGCCCTGGATGCCCTTGACTTCCACAGCACCGCAGATGGTTGTCACTTCAGCGCTAGCCTCGCCACCACTCACAGATACAACACCAAGAGCCTCCTGCTCCTTTTCAATAGCCAAATCTTCGTCGCTCTTCCCAAGAGGTTTAATGCTGCGCTCGGCTATGTGCAGCTTCTGGCCTGCCTCCAGCATGAGCTTATGCATCGCGTTGTTGGAAGCAATAGTCTTTCCATGGTCCACCGATCCGTACACCAGCTTGGATGCTGCGTCCCCCATAAGGATACCTGGGATAAGACTCTGGGCAATAACACGGACACCTAAGTAATCCACGACCGTAGTCGCCAGCGTGTGCAGACCACGAACATCAGCATCATTAAAAGCCTTCACACCCTGCAGGTCTCGGTTGGCAGCCGAGTAGGCGTTCTCCTCGCCTCCAGCGGCATCCTTGGTAGACTGGCCGTCGACCGATACCGAAAAGAATATGTTGTTAAAAACGTACACGTGCGCACTTTTGTCGTCCATCGGGTTAATAGGAGGGATGTTTCCCTCAACGATAGCTACCGCACCTTGGGTCGCAGCATCAACGAACTCAGTCACGATCTTGTACATGACACGAGCGCGCACAATCTGGTCCTTAAGCGTGTCAGTCGGGAGCTCACGACAGCATTGGTACTCTTCATTCCAGTCACGTAGCACACCCCGCTCGTCCATGCCATAAGAAGCGCAAAGTTCATCTTCAGCACGGTTCAGATCGTATGCATGCTCCTCCGTTGCAGTAGTCGCCGGGGTGTTCCAAGGTAACTTCCCTCCCAAGTTGGAACCAGCAGCCACCATCCACTCGATAGAAGACGGTCCTTCCTTGGCCAAAGAAGCAGCCTTGGCAAGGAGAGCAGCATACGACTCCTTGAACTTGGGTGACGCGGTAGTTAGTACATCCACCAGCAGATGCGAGTGAGCTGCAGCGGTTTTGTGCGGGTGTGGATCGAACCTGGTCGTCGTCGAGCGGTTCACAAAGAAGCCATTGACGTGCGCTGTGACGTGATAGCGCGTGTTGTCGCCAGCAACAATCACCTCCAAGTACAACAGATCACCAGCGAGTTTACGGGGTCCAGGCGGGGGGTTGTAGCCCGAAAAGACAATACTTTTAACACAGGCAGGAAGTTTGGCATCTGGCTGCTGCTCCTGGTCCTTATCCTGCTTGACTTCGTTCTGCTGCTTCAGCTTCTGCTGGTTCTTCTTCCCTTTCTTCGACTTCTTCTGATCTTTGCCCTTAACTGGCGTCTGCTCCGCGTCCTCCTGCGTGGCGTGGGTGGCACCTGGGAAGGCGTAAAACTCTGCGAGTTCAGGCTTCACGGGAACCTCAACGCTCTCAAGCTTGTGGTGAATCTCACGCAGACGCTTCAGCTGTTTCTCAGAATCCTCTTTAAGCTTCTGTTCATCCTGCTCCACACCCTCAATCTGCTCCGTTATGGCGTCGGCTGAAGCTTCTGGCTGGACCTCAAGATCAGTAGCCACCTGAGGAATGGGCGGGTTTCCCAGCACGTCACGGAAGCGACGCACATGGGCGCGGACCTTACGAGCGTCGTACTTATCCAGCACCATGCGCAGAGTGGCGCCATCGGCCACGCCCTCGTAGTCGCCAAGCTCTACAAAGTCATTAAGCGACTGCCATAAGCCATCCTTAGGGCTCTTGACCTCCAGGTGGTAGCACGTATAGCAGGCGAGTGCCGGGAACTCGGCAATGAGCTGCCGCAGAGACACGACCGTGTCCGATGGGCTGACGCTCTCAAGGCGCACAGACTGGCTGTTCTTGGCGGAGGGGGGCGCAACCAGCACACTGAAGGTCTGCTCCTCCAAGATCATGGCCTCTTCTGGCTGCTCGACGCTGTCGTTGCGGCCCATTCTGCGATCTAGTTGCTCTCCTGCGCTCTTAGTTGTGATCTGTGCAACGTGTGGTGCGTGCGCAAAACTTGTGACGCTGACGGACCAGCGCAAGTGGCCAAAAACTTGGCGGTAGTGTTGTGCGGAACTGTTGGCGGAGGGAGGGACGAGTACTGGTCCGTTAGCAAATACATTTGCGTGTCAAACTTGAGCTTATTCAATTGACTGAACAGGTTTGACGGGTATGTTTTTTAGAAACTTAAGTCATTTTCAATGTGAGTGAGAATAGCTGCGCCTTGCATACATCATGATTAATTTGACATGCTGTATCACCATTCCATTCAGATATGGAGTAGATGACGCACCGGAAAAGCAGATTAAGACTGCAGCAGCTTCCAGGGTCGCGATAAGCACCACTTAAACCCCTAACTTGACAGCACTCCGACCAAGGAGCGCACACTTGTGACTCCTCGCGTATGAGTCTCGCTTTTGTACAATCCTTTCGATGAAATACTCGTGTGCGCCACATACACACAAATGCTCAGCAGAGCTCTTCGCCGCAGCCTCTTCGCGTCCAGATCGTCCACGTTATCGTGCCAATCACTCGCTTGTCGATCCATGAGCTCCGACGAACGCGCCAACGCTGACGCTGCGGCAGCATCTGGCACCGCTTCCGCTGTGGGCGAAACTATCTTTGACAAGATCATTAACAAGCAAATCCCAGCCAAGATCGCGTACGAGGACGAGCAGTGTTTGGCATTTCACGACGTGAACCCACAGGCACCAGTGCACATTTTGCTAATTCCAAAGAAACGCGACGGACTTACGCAGCTTGCGCACGCTGAGGAACGCCACGAAGCTGTCCTGGGACATCTGTTATATGTTGCCAAAGTAGTGGCCAAGCAGCAGAACTTGGACAAGGGCTTCCGTATTGTCGTAAATGATGGAGAGGACGGCTGTCAATCAGTATTCCACCTCCATCTGCACCTTCTCGGAGGACGTAAGCTTGGCTGGCCTCCTGGATAAATGCAGTAGTCTGCTGGTCGTACGTTGCTTAACGCCAAACTGTCACGATGATCAACTCTTTTAAGTGTGGTAACAAATGTTAATTGCAAAAGCAACATCGGTCTAGCGTTACTACTTGTTAATGTGCGCAACTCTCAACACATAACAGGTGGATCTATCGTCTGGCGCTAATCTCCTTGTGGAACTGCTCCAGAAATGACTCCATGAACGCGTGACGCTCCTCCGCCAAGCGCTTTCCTGCGTCCGTCTTCATCATTCCACGAAGCTTCAGCAGTTTCTGTGGCATCAGTAAAAGTTTACAAACATAAGCACAAACGTAAAAGGCACAGCTGCAGCAGCAGAGTTTTAGCTTACCTCATAAAAGTGATTGATGGTGGTATTGGGGCGGTTTGGGTCCATGTACTTTTCTTTGGTCATGTTGTCAATGGGAGGCACATTCGGGTCGTACAACGGCCGCAGCTTATGCCCTCCGAACGTAAAGCAACGCGCTATTCCGATGGCTCCAATCGCGTCCTTCAAATGATTGTAACAGCGTCAGCACATAGCGTCTCGCAGTCATGCCGGGCAGGTATCTTACCAGTCGATCAGCATCCTGAACGCATCCATACTCGACTGAGAACGATCTCTGGCAACAACAATGCAGTAAAGAAAATGAGTCACTGGTAACCTAAATAACGTTAAGCGATACAGCATACCAAGCCTCCACCGCTTGACAGCTCTTCCTTGAAGCCCATACTATCAACGATGGTCATAACACGCTCGATCTTGTCGCTAGGCACGTTTTCTGACTGCAGAAATGCCACAGCCCGCTTTGTGGGCTTCTCCTTGTCGCTCTGGTACTTCCAGTCGTCGATATCGTGCAAAAGCGCCGCCAAGTCCAC
Source organism: Phytophthora brassicae (assembly GCA_024679045.1). Lineage (NCBI taxonomy): Eukaryota > Oomycota > Peronosporomycetes > Peronosporales > Peronosporaceae > Phytophthora > Phytophthora brassicae. The sequence goes on along the minus strand of JAIKVB010000088.1, from coordinate 32,343 downwards.
AATCTCCAGGTTCTCATCAGGAACTCGCTGCAAAAACGCGTCAGCAACAGCCGCTCAAACATGCAATTTGCAGGCAGCAGCGACCCACCTCCTCCTTGGCCAGCGTCCTCGCCACTGTCCAGACGCGCTCAATGTGGCGCCAATCATGGGACGCATCGTTGCTCTTGAGTTGCTGCTCCACAAATGCCGCTGTACGCTGTACCAGTCTAGATGTAGCCATTTTATGCTTCGAGGTAAATAGCGCACTGGAACCACTAGGCTGTATTTCGTATGATCCAAAACCGCGCTGTCTTTGCTTGAGTTACTGTTGCTGGCGGGAAAAGGTTACGTGTTTGTGATTGGTCAAGAGGAAACGGCTTCAACATCGGCCGAAACTCCTTAGTCCCCAAAAGGCAGCGCCATGAGCAGCTCACGCATAAGCTCCAGCCGCGGTCCAAGCCATGCGGTGGTCATCTCCAACAGTGAGCGGCCTCGCAAGATCACGGCCAAGGCGGATGAGCTGGACGCTTACATGGAGAAACTCTATGACGACGACGTCGAGTCCAAGTTGGACGGGGCCAAAATGATTCTGCAACTCGCTGAGTTCGCGGGGAACATTGAGGCTCTCGTACAGAATGAGTCGCTTATGGTCCGTTTTTGTATAGAAATACTGCTAAATTATCTACCGTACTCACTGTTTCTTATTTGCTGCTCTAGAGTCTGCTATCGCGTGTGCTGAATGATGACTTTAAGAAGAACTACGACTTCTCACTCACGCTGATGCGCATCTTCTGGTGTTTGTCCAATTTCTTGCAGCTCCATCCGCTGCTGGCCAACTACCGCATTGGAGCCATCACATTAAAGATCGTCGAGTTCGAGCTCAAGCGCCACCAGCTGCGGCTCGAAGAGGAAAAAATGCTGGAGGCTGCAGCTAGAGAAATTCCAACAACTGCTGGGGCGGCTACCGATATTTTAGCGAAACTTGACCACGAGAAAAAGCGCAACAAGAAACGCATGAAGAAGCAAGACCAACTGCTGTAAGAATTTTTGATTCGAGGTGGAGTGACTATTCAAATATCTTGTGGACTGATGTATTTCGTTCTTGTAGTTACGTCTGCTTCAGTGTGCTGCTAAACTTGTCCGAGGATATTCATACGGAGCGGAAAATGGTGAAGCGCAAGATTGTACAGTTCCTTACTAAGGTTTGTGTCTAGCTTCAGCTATCAGTAGGCCAAACACTGTAGCTTATTTTGTTTTCTCATTGGCTACACTTATACATAGCTGCTCGATCGAGTTGCGCCCGATCTGGTTATTCTTACTATCACGTTTCTCAAGAAGCTGAGTATATTCGAGGAGAACAAAGACACAATGGTCGAGCTCACTGTAGTGGAGAAACTTGTGCGCTACGTCAACTGTAACCACGACAAAACGATTCAGACGGCACTAAAGCTTCTGTTTAACCTTTCTTTCGATCCAGCTCTCCGTGAAGTGCTGGTGCGGAATAGTCTGATTCCAAAGCTTGTGGATCTACTCAAGAAACCCCCATTCCGTGCATTGTCACTGCGGATTCTTTATCATCTTAGTATCGATGATCGATGCAAGTCCATGTTCACGTATACCGAGGCCATTCCGATTGTTATGCAGCTCGTGATAAATTTCCCACAAAACATAGTGGCAAAAGAACTGGCTGCTCTGGCAGTGAATCTCAGCCACAACGCGCGAAACGCCGAGCTCATGTGTCAAAATCGCGGATTAGAAGCGCTTGCAACACGCGTGTTTCGTACGCGCGACCCGCTCCTGATGAAGGTGATCCGAAACATTTCACTGTGGTCGTACACACTACAAGAAGACCTGGTTAGCGATAAAACGTACAAGTACCGTGGCATGTGGGCTCCCTTCGTCATTCCATTCATTGAGCAATGCCTCAATTCGGACAATCACGACTTCTCGATCGAAGTTTTGGCAACTCTAGCGAATATGACACCGAATGATTTGCCTCCGAAGACATCTTGGGACAAATTGGTGACGGATTTCTCGTTAATCCAATTCCTTAACAAAATGCTGGTGCCAGGCTTTTCGCAAGACGACATGATTCTTGAGGTTGTGCTCTTTGTGAGTGCGCTTGCTTTGGAACCGAAATGTGCTCAACTTCTATCGTCATCTCGGCTTGTACGCACATTCCATTCGTTGTTTCAAGAGAAACAGCACGATAACGAACTCACATTGCAGGTGCTTTATGCCTTCTATCGCATGCTACGTCACCCAGAAACCTTCGAGGTAATCCTTTTTGGGGTGGGGTTTGTACCGGACTTGCTTCTCGCTGCTGATGCATCAAATATTGAAGTCCGTCGGATGTGTGACGTGCTTATGGACTTAATTCTCGATCATGATCTCAATGACGGCGGCACCATCGGTGACTTTGGGCACCTAATTCGACAGCGCAGATTTGAGATCCATAATGCTGAATATCTTGAAATGATTCATGTTGAAGTGCAAAATGCAAACTACCGCAAACACCACGGAATGAACAATGATTGCGGCAAAGAAGACGATTAAGCGGCTAGGATGTTGACCAGAAAAAGCTCAATTAAAAAGAATTAAATGTTCTTGAAGGTTTCAATCCACGTAGTGAAGTATTTCTTTTCCAATACTACTTGTGCTTATAGTCAGCCAATCTTTTTCGTCGTCAGGAAACCAATCACACTCTTCCGGTCAATGCCAAAGCGGGGCAACGCCTTTTCTGGCCAATAGTTATTGTGATCACTGTTAATAGAAGCCCCCGGTGGAATCACATACATGTTGTATGGGCACTTGGGTGATACGGTCATTACCAGCACACGGGCGTTGTGCTTCCTTTTATCCGAGTAGCGGACGAGTTGTTTTACAAACTTCCAATGGTCGTACGCGGACTCCAGGCAAAAGAATGCCATCGCAGATTGATGGAGGTTACGTACTTCAGTCTCCATTCTTTCCATCCCAACAGCTCCACGTTGCGTTACTATTAATCCTCGACTGTCAGGAAATTCCACGGGGGTCATTCCATCTCGAGTGCGACACCAGAAGGCATCCACGCGAAATTCGTGGTAACTTCTGCTATCCGATGCGTCTTGAAGGTTGATAAGGCATGACCAAGCGACAGAATTCTTGAGCAATGACAACTCGCCATCGATATCCATCTTTGACTCTTCGTCCTCGGAAAGCTTTGAATCAAGGCCACAATCAATCAAATCAATAAAAAATTGTGCTGCTCTCCACTCAGCCAAGCAACGAGCTTCCGCTTCAGTTTTCCACGTAGCTCTACAGATGACATGGCCATCCACTCGAACAGCACAGTGAACACCAGAAAGCGAGCGAGAGTTTCTGTCACGAAGAGGCTCTTCCACAGAAGTTGTAATCTGTTTGGGGAACGATATTTTCACAAGCATTTGAGATCAGTACGACAGATAGTAAAACTCAAAACACTACACTGTACAGTACAGTACGTACGCTGGCAATACCCGACAACTTCAGGTCTCGAAACGAATCAGCGGACGAAACGTACGCAAGAGATTTGACGTCCAGAAAGTGAAGAAGCTGCGCCCAGATCGATCGAATCCGGTTCAGCCTGTCCAGCACGCCATCGACAGCAGCATGACAGGCCTCAGACTTTGTCGTTTTTGATGCCTTGAAACGGATGACGTCGTTAACATCAACAAGAACTTCAAAAATGCTTTCTCGCAGACGTTTCATCGTGATATTCGCTGTGACGTTAGGGACAATCCTTCGGTTTGCAGCTCCACTGTACTTTAGCGATGCACGAAGTCGATTAATTCCAGCACATAATTCATCGGTTGGAGTAAACAGACTTCGAATTGCGGCACGAAATTTCGCATCATCGGAGTTTTCTGTCTCGGACATTTCATTATACTCTTTCTTCATCTCGCTCGCAAAAGCTTCCTGGTCAGCTGTTACACTTGGATCTTGTGGAAATTTAACTGCGGACGGATCCCAGTCATCGTCCAATCCACCATCTGAATAGTTATCATAATCATCATCGTCATCCATTTCGTCATCGCTGCACAAAACGAGGTTGGATTTCTTCACTTGAACTGGTTGTGGGGGACGAGACTGATTTATTCCTGCAGATCCTGAGGTTGCCGCAGTATTTGCTGCGTTTTGTCTTCCAATCGAGGAGCTTGGTAGTTTAGATGTTGATTTCATTTTATTGAGTGATTCCAAAATGTCGCGCCATCTTTCATTTGCAGACCGTTTGGCATCTTTCAAGTTCAAACAAGCAGTCGAAATAGCCAACGTGCCACGAACCCGAATAAAATACATGTACAAGGGTGGAATAAGCTTCTCTGATGCCGAAACCTTCAACAGCGTATACATCATGTTAATATCCCCAGAGGCTCAGTAATAAGTGATACTTCAACCAGTCCTACCTTTTCACGGTTCTTCGCTTGGGTTTCATTGCCCGCCATTAATGTCGTGGGCGTTTCACATAGTCGTTCATTGTACGTAACGAGCAACGCTTTCCACGTGTCAATTATTCCATCAAGTGTGTTAATCAGAACGGAAGTTGCCTTGTCCTTTGCCATTGCTATCGACGACCCTTCTCCTCTTGCCTCGACCACGCTTTCAGATACAGAAAGCGTACAGCTAAAGTGATCACGGTTGTCTTCCGTCACTATTCGGCTAATCTAGAATAAATAAACACAGGCGCTACGTTAAAATTAAGTAGATCGTACAAAGCCAAGCTACATAATAAGTATGTAAGCATGGATTTTCAGAAACGTACCGAGAGACTCGAAAATTTAATCTTTTCGGATCGCAAACTCAAATCCCACACGATGGATTTTACAGTTTGTACGATCCTCTCTCGATCTCGAAAAAGAAGCATGAGAAGTTCCTGGTACACATCAGATTGCGCTTTTGCGACAACATCTTCGGAGCGGGCAGGTCCATCGCGATTGGCTTGCGCACCGCTTCGATCCTCAATGAAGAGGCTTGAATCCACCTCCACAGCAGGAGTTCTCTGCTCTCTTACCTCAGCATTTTTTCTTTCGAGCTGTAGCGGATTTTCGGGTTCTGAAACTGAGTACTCCAATCTTGGACGAGGAGCACCACGCTCGTCCTCGTAGGTATCATCTGCATTCGCCGCGTATTGTCTCTTTCGTAAAATGCCCATTGACCTCAACTCCGCGTTCCTCGAAACGAAATTATCGCTATTCACGTTGCTTTTGCGCATGGAATCCACCGCGCTGTGGTTAGAGCTGTCTCGGTGGTACGATTGGGTCTCTTCAGGCAAACTCGGTTCAAAATTGTTGGCCCATATGTCTTCATGCTGGGGTTGACCACTTTCTGCATTGGCTTGTACTGAGTTAGTTTTAGGAGTTTCTGCACTGTCGAGCTTCAGACTTTCCTCATGCTCGTTAATTAATTCCATCAGGAACACCATGAGTGCTTCCACTGTCTCACTTTTAACGCTGGGTAGAGATGAACCACGTCTCCAAATCAGTGGGAGTTTTTGAATAAGAGCCACTACATCGTAGCTAGTTGTAATGCCCCCTGATTCTTCTGTAGCCTCCTCATGTAACTGAGCAAAGCAACAGCACGTCAGTCAAATACACATATCATCTTGCCAGTTATGAAAAGCAAACGTACCTGAACAATTTTTTTTGAGATGAGATAATTGAAGGTTGCGTCTTTGACTTTTCTCGTATCGTTCGCCAAGCAAAGGCCACATTGAATCCTCAAATACCTGAGCAAATCCCCGTAGAGCCGTCGATGCTCAATTACTTGTCTTGTTAATCGCGAGAGCGCCCGGATCGTCGCATCACGCTCGTTATAGGCGGTGTCTTCAAACGATAAACTACTAAGTCGGACACGAGCAACATACTCAGACGGATTAACCATGCGCAACTCCCGTCGAAGCTGTGCGAAAACAAGCGTTAAAAAAGCCTTCACCAGATAACAAAAGAAATCTTACCTTGAGTTTCGGAGCCAGAATAAACTCTTTACTCATTTTTGACAGCGACACACTTTGAACTGCAGCTGCTAGCTCTTGCAGAGATGACACAAGATCGACTTTTGGGCCCAGTAAGGCAAGCAGGTACGCTCGGCCCTCTTCAACACCAAACGTTCTCGGCTTATTGGGAGTATTTCTAACACTCTGTTGTTCCTGTTGAGTTGGTGGTGCTGAAATCAGCATTGAATTTGAAGCTCTAGCAGGTACCGATGTTGGTTCAGCTATACTCAAATGATTGAACTCGACATCCGTCGAAAAGTTTACACGTTTCCTGGTTGTTGCATGTGTGCCAGATTGTGAACCTTTCTGACGCAGTACCGACGTAGTGTTCTGTGCAGAGTCAGAGTTGCCATTATTAATGTTCTCGTGCTCAGATTCCTCTACACTCGTGTCCACTGCCATGTCCTCCACAGATTTTTCGTTCTCTTCGTCATTAATCGATCTGTTCTCGTTTCTTCCCTTTTCACTCGTAATCTCCGCATACCACGTGCGAAATTTGTCTGCAAATTGAAACTTCCTGTCCTCCATCAGTGTTTTCTTCGTATCACCCGTCATGATCTTCACGTACATGAGCATCTTCTTCGCTGAGAGCAGTCGCTTCACTGCCACTCCTCGGTCCTGTTTAATCAACATGTCATAGCGTTTAGCTAATTGCTGATGATGCGATTCCATCTCTTCAAGGAGACGTAAGACGTAGCCAGGTGTACGTCCTTGTCTGGGATCATCCCGAATGGACGTCCCCATACGGACAAATCTCAAGACAACCGTTCTCCTCGTAGCTCTGTCCTGTTCCTGTTTGACTCGAACTTCTGCTCCTAATTCAATCACATCTTTCTGTAACTTTTTAAGTTTCCTGGGACAAATGAGAAAGTCCTCGACGTCCATTCCCACGAAATAATCGTCGGCTTCGACGGTGCAGATGGGGTCAATAGCGGAGGATTTTCCAGCCACTTTGTCTACAAACGTCATGGGATACCGTGGAGACGATGTAGTTTGCACTTGGAACAGATGCGAGTTCATAATGGCAGTGATAGAAACACCGAAGCTCGAGAGTTGCAGATCGGCAACGGGCCCGATGGGAAGCGAGTAGTGGACCTCATAGGTGCGACCCAGCGACAGCAGCTTCCGAGCAGCCAATGACGTCTCCACGCGCCACAGACATACACTCATGTCGAAGGCCACGTCTTTGTTGGTCTCAAGGGGAGTTGCAGGAGCCTCCATGCTGTCTGCCCAAGGCGCCATGTTTTCAAGCCTCTTCGAACTTTTCGCCAAACTGAAAAAACTGATGTCACTATTATAAACTGGTAAACAACACTGTGTACCGGTATTTCTACTGTTCAATTTGATTGAAAGTGAGGTACATTAAACATCTTGTAGTTTACTTCGAAGTAACCTAGTGCTGTCTATGCCCGGTTCCACTACCAGTAATGCCAATAATGGATCGGCAGGAGTTGTAGCGTCTTGGGCGCCCGGGTTCCTGTCCTCCCCGATGAGCTCAACCTATTCCATCAGAAAGATGCGACTGGCAACATCGCCGACAAGCCAGTCGATGCCATCGACGAGACCATCACCAGTGACTGCACTGCAAGAAATGATACTCCAGTGTCGAGTGGAAAACTGAGCCGATCGCAGCCCCAAAGCATCTGCAATTTCTGAAGACGATAGAGCTCCAGGCAGGTCCTGTTTGTTGGCAAAGATAAGCAGCGTTGCACCTGCCAGTTTCTGCCAAAACAATCGTCAACAAACACAAGTTAAGCCAACTGTAACATTTGGGAGCTCATTAGATAAAAATCACCTCTTGAGTCAGGAGACTCATCAGCTCTCGTTTGCAGTCTTCAAGTCGTCGTCGATCAGCGCTGTCCACCACCCAAACGAGTCCGTCCGTCTGTCAAAAACGAATTCCATCGTTACCTTGATTAAAAACCTTTCTATCCATTCATTTCCAAACCTGCTCAAAGTAGTTTCTCCAGTACGAGCGAATTGTCTGCTGGCCACCGACGTCCCAAACATTTAACTTGAAGCTAAAGCAACACACAAAGCAATTGTGAGCATCTCGTTTGCCCACTGATTCAGCTAGCTGCTTCTGTACTCTTTGTACTCGAGTGTCTGGATGTCGAAACCCAGTGTTGGAGAAATCTCGGTAATGTCCTGGCCCATAAATTTCTTGAGAATCGTCGTCTTGCCGGCGTTGTCCAAGCCACTGCAGCAGCAGCAGACACGTCAGCTCCGTTTAATTGGTCTCTTAGGAGCTTTGAATGGTAATGCAACAACACACAGCATGAGGACCCGGACCTCCTTCTCCTTCTCCTTGACCTTCTTGAGGATACTCAGCAACCCCATCGCACTTGATCTATTTCGTAAATGACGGCGTAAATTACCAGTAAAATACCACCTGACCTCGAAACGGCACGCACACATTTGCAAATTCAATGACGAAGTTACGGCAGTCGAGAAAAGCCATGACGAAAGCTACCCCCACCAAGAGTCTGCCGCCCAGACATTTGGTGCTAGTCGAGAAAAGCCATGACGAAAGCTACCCCCACCAAGAGTCTGCCGCCCAGACATTTGGTGCTGAAAGAACGCATTGGGAATCAAGAGGATGCACTCACTTTCGACTCTAGCAGTCGCTCGCGCAAAATGCACTACCCCGTGCAACAACACAGCGACAGAAGCGCGGGTATTATCACCTCGCTGGAAGAATTGCTTCGTCTGGAGCTGGATTTGGTTCTACCTGCCACTGCAACTACAGCGCCAACGACCAACCAGAGACCTTCTTTTGCTACAGACGAGCTTTCGCTAGAGTTACTGGTACGAATACAAACGTACTCATTGTAGTGACATTAACAATTTACATTAGTCCTGTGTGGGTTGGATTGTGCAGGCGTTGCAGAGTCCGCATGGCGAAAATCAGCAATGGCAAAGTGAAGAAGAGGAGAAAGACGTAAGCTTTATGCCACATAGAGACATCAATCGACCAAAGAAACATTCTCCGCGGTACACAACGGAAACAACTTCAGCTCGTCGAAAATCCATGCCACTTAACCTCGTGCCACCTATAACGTTTCATTCTTCGTTAGCCTCGTCGCCCATTCACGACGACAACTACGGTTTAGCGTCGCCAATGGCGCTGCCGGACACGCCTACTCAGTGTCGCGCAGGGATCACTTTAGCCTGGGACCTTGCGCCACTCTCTCCAACTTACGAGGACACAGGTACAAGAACAAAAAAATCTCGTCGCTTTGCACAGTCCAAGAGCGTCCAAAGACCAGAGCGTCAAGCCCCACAATTTTCGGTTGGTGCAAGAGCTGCTACACCAAACCCACGAACTAACCCAAGGATAACACAGGCTGCGCTGGGCCGAGGCAAAACAAGACATGGTGGTATTTACTCATTGCTACTCAATAATAAGTCCGTGAAACAGGAACCAGTTCTCCTCGAGGACGCAACCCCCGAAGGTATGCTATAAGTACAGATCAAGTGTGGTGGGCTGACAACTGGTTTTCAATGCCGTATCCTGTAGCGATGACGTCGGTGTGTGTGCTGTTAGGTATCCCCACCGCGCACATTCGGCAAACAAAAGCATGGAGGCATTTACAAAATGCTCCGAGGTAGTCAAGGAGCTTGATAACTTCCCATGATCAGCTAAACATAGTGAAAGACTTGGACAGTGATGTTTTTTCCTCCATTATCGTGTGTGATAGCCTACCTCACATGGACGGACAAGCTTCCACGGTAGCTGTACCCTTCAAGGTTAATCATTCTACGCAACTGGATTTTGCTACCGGTAATTTACCCGGTAATTTATAATTATTTGCATTTTAATTTGAGAACGATGAAACGCATTTTCGGCACGAAGAAGCCCGATGCACCGGCCATCAACGTGTCCGATGTGGGAGGAAAGGTGGACGCACGGATCACGGACTTGGACATGAAGGTGAGTGGCTGGAATAGTCTGCTTTGCAGCCGACAAGTGCCGCTAATTACGTGACTGCGCAGATTGAGAAACTAGACCAGGAGCTCCGCAAACACCGCGACCAGATGAAGAAGACGCGAGGTCCAGCTCTTAATACAGTGAAACAACGAGCCATGCAGACACTCAAGCGAAAGAAAATGTTCGAGGCGCAGCGAGACAAGTTGACAGCTCAGTCCTTTAACATTGAGCAGGTATTGTGGCCTGAGTCACTGGCATTTTGATGTGGGTTCTGAAAGTCACTGATTGATGTAACATTAAATTGTAGGCTGCTTTTGCAATTGATACATCACGAGACACGATCTCAACTGTCACCGCCATGAAGAGTGCGGCGGTGCAATTGAAGGCAGAGACCCAGAAAATCGACATCTCCGAGCTAGAGGTAGGTCTAGCCACGAGAATATTGTGGGGGTGAGTTACTGAAAGCGCTCTGTGTGCTTATGCGCGTGCAGGACGTCCAAGATGATATGGCCGACTTGATGGAGGACATGAACGAGATTCAAGAGCTCATGGGGCGCTCCTACGGGTACGTTATCTGGCATGACCACGATGGAGGCAAAATTTAAACGCCTTTGCTTGTGCTTCGTGCGGTATCATGTTTAAAATGCAGCATCGGCGATGAGATCGACGAAGACGAGTTGGAAGCGGAACTGGAAGGGCTGGAGGATGAGTGGGCCGAGGAGGAGGCGCTTGGTGAGGAACTAGAGCAGGCGCCATCGTACCTGCACCAACATGAGCTACCTGCCGCACCCTTAGGAAACTTAGACTCGGCCACGATGGCTCGCCCTACTGACGAGTTCGGACTGCCCGTACCATCCTACTCTACGTAACGCTCACGATTCACGCAATACAACTCGCGTGTGCCGCGCGATGGATCGTGGCCACGCACTTGTGAAACTTTTGGAGCTAGATGGCTACATTAACCAGGCACGCGATTGGCCGAGCGAAGACAGCCAATCGTTTCTAGGAATCACTTTTGACAGGCAACGCATCATCGAATGCAGGGTATTGCTTTACAGAAGATACGTGTAGGTAATCTATCCGGGTCAATGCGCTTTTCTATCACAGATATTAATTCCTGGATACTTGAGGTTTTTTAAGAAAGGTTTTTTTCTGCCTTGTCCACGCATTTTATCTGGCTCACTTTTGGTATTGTTGGTTTTGGCGCACAACTCTTCGTACAGATCCCAAGCAGCAGCAAACATGGCCCGTGAAACGAAGGAACCACGCGTGAAGCGCGAGCGCAAGGGCAAGAAGGAGACCCGTAAGAAAGCAGCAGACGACAAGAAGGCCGCAGACAAGGCCGAGGCGCTGGAGAACATGTCGCACGCCGACCGTCTTGCTGAGGAAGGCATCATCGCCACCTGCTCGCACAATGTGCGCTCGGTCCACAAGAACTTTAAAGATATTAACGTGCTGAACTTCAGCATCACCTACTTCGGTAAGGTCCTACTGGAGGAGTGCGACATCTCACTCAACTTCGGTCGCCGTTACGGTCTCATTGGTCGCAACGGTTCGGGTAAATCCACTTTCATGAACGTTCTGGGTGCGCGTGGAATCCCCATCCCGGACAGCATCGACATTTACCACCTGAAGCACGAGATCGAGGCCAGCGAGATGACAGCTCTTGAGGCTGTGTTAACTGTCGACGAAGAGCGCAACAAGCTCCAGGCTGAAGCTGATATGCTTTCGGAGCAGATGACGGACGATACCATCAGCGAGGAGGACAGCGAGGCCATCTCTGACCGTCTTACGGACCTGTACGAGCGTCTCGATGACATGGACGCCGCTACGGCTGAGCTCCGTGCTCGACAGATTCTCTCAGGTCTGACGTTCTCGGACGCCATGATGGAGAAGAAGACGAAGGATTTTTCCGGTGGCTGGCGTATGCGTATTGCTCTCGCCCGTGCTCTTTTCATCCAGCCGACTCTGTTGCTGCTCGATGAGCCTACCAACCATTTGGATATGGAGGCTGTCGTATGGCTAGAAGACTACCTGTCCAAGTGGAAGAAAATTCTGCTGATGATTTCGCACTCGCAGGAGTTCATGAACGAGGTCTGCACAAACATTATTGATCTTACCAACAAGAAGCTTGAGTACTACAACGGTAACTACGACACGTACGTGCGCACCAAGGCCGAAAAGGAGGAGAACCAGATGAAGCGTTACAACTGGGAGCAGGAGCAGATTAAGCACATGAAGGAGTACATTGCCAAATTCGGTCACGGTTCCGCCAAGCTCGCCCGTCAAGCTCAGAGTAAGGAGAAGACTCTCGCCAAGATGGTGCGTGACGGACTCACAGAGAAGGTCGAGCATGAGGCGACTGGTGACTTTCAGTTCCCCAACCCGGAGCCGCTGCCTCCTCCAGTGCTCATGTTCCAGAACGTTGCTTTCGGCTACCCGGGTTGCCCGTTGTTGTACTCAGGTGTCGAGATGGGACTTGACCTGGACTCCCGTGTGGCCCTTGTCGGTGCCAACGGTACTGGCAAGACCACTCTGCTCAAGCTTATCACAGGAGACTTGGTGGCACGGGAAGGTAATGTCCGACCACACAGCAAGCTTCGTATTGCGCGATTCAGCCAGCATTTCGTGGATGTGCTCGACTTGACACAGTGTCCGCTTGAGTACTTCCGCTCGCTCTTCCAAACGAAGTCTGTTGAAGAGGTTCGCAGTTATCTGGGCCGCTATGGTATCAGCGGTGAGGTGCAGACACAAATCATGGGGCAGCTCTCTGACGGACAGAAGAGTCGTGTCGTGTTTGCATACATGGCACAGCAGAATGCGCACATGCTGTTGCTCGATGAACCTACGAATCACTTGGATATGGAATCTATTGACGCCCTGGCCCGTGCAATTAACAACTTCACCGGTGGTATGTTGTTGGTGAGTCACGACATGCGATTGATCTCGCAAGTCGCCAAGGAGATTTGGCTTGTGGAGAACGAGTCCATCAAGGTTTACCAGGGTGAGATTTCTGATTTCAAGATGCGTGTGCGTAAGCAGCTTAAGCTAGCCGACAAGCCCAAGCCTGCCGATGCTTAAGTGCTCGCATCCGCTTGCTGCTTTCTAGATCACCGCTCCACATGGAACTGTTGAGGAATGTCAAAAGCGTTTGCTCAGCACGCAGTTCTGTTCATACTAGTATTTGATTCCCTTGCCGGCAGATAAAATAGATTGGAAAATCGTACGTTGGCAGTTGATGAAATATTCTGTTTGTTGTTTTTAAAGCGGAAGCTAGTTCTTGTCAAATGATATTGGTTTTGGTGGTTAAAGTCGCGAGCACAGTGAATGTTGTAGAGCTGTACAATAATACTTCGAAGTACATGTACTACTGTACGAGCTTAACCAATGCTCCGAGGTGTGCTTAAAAGACGCATACCGTATATTGGAGCTCGTAAACTGCAGGGGGTCATCATGATGGTGTTGAGGACAGGATGTGACCGTTGAGGCTACCGGTAAAGATTTAACTCAGACGCCTGAATGGCTCGCATTCGCTCTTGTAGTGCTTTGGTCTCGAGTTGCACACGTTGTCGCTCCGCATGTAAGAGCTCTTCGTAATTTGAGCTGAACAAAAGTTGATATTAGCTTCAACACTGTGTGAAACGGGCAAGATGGATACGTACGGTGATGACTGGGCTCGAGTTCTGATTGGATTTAAGAACGAAGGCGTGAGGTGGGGATCACAGATGCTGTTGGGTGTCCGTAGGTTATTGAGGATAGCACTTTGGTCGACACTGGGTTTTAAGATCAGCGCCGTGTCTTGAACGACATATTCCGGTGGATTTCCGTCACTGAAGTCTAAGAAAACGGCTGCACGCGATCTCTCCTGGTCAATGCGCTCTTTGTATCTCCGTGCTGCTGCCTGGAAGCAAATAACTATCAGCTTCAATCCCGCAGATGGACGAATCTATTTGTACCTGGTTTTCAAAGAAGTGCTGGCGAGAATTGTTTGTTTCGGGTTGCTTCTGTGGTGCATTATCGGGTTGAATGACCTCTTTGACTCGATATCCGCTTTGCTCTACCTTATCAGGATACTGATAACTCGGAGGAGGAGGTGGCAATTCTGAGCAGGTAGATGCATCTCGCAGTGGAATGTGGTCTTCCTGTTTTAAGGTAAACTGGTCCAGCAGCATGGGCTGGTGTGAAGTTGCAACGCTCACCAACTCCATCATGTGGTGCTGAATGACGTCGGAACTCATGATTTCAGACAAGTTGATTCTACGCTGTCACAATTAAAAAACAATGGTTTAGCAGCTAATTCATGATTTCAGACAAGTTGATTCTACGCTGTCACAATTAAAAAACAATGGTTTAGCAGCTAACATGAATTTACTGTCATGGGATTTTCACGTTCCTTACATGAGGGTCTTTCTCCAGTAGCTGCCTTACGTAACATGAATTTACTGTCATGGGATTTTCACGTTCCTTACATGAGGGTCTTTCTCCAGTAGCTGCCTTACGAGACATCGAAATGGTGATGAGTAACGGGGAGGAATTGGCTTTGGGTCACAATTTAAAATTTGACCCACAACAGCTCCAAGGGCCGAGCCGGAGAACGGTGGGAAAAAGGTTGCAAGTTCGTAAAGCACGCAGCCAAGACTCCAAATGTCGCTTTTGAAGTCGTATGAGCTGCCTTCGAGCAGCTCGGGAGCCCTAACATCCGTCATATTGAGCGTAAACCTCCGAGTACAAGATCCAACGAATGTAGCGTACATACATGTAGTGCGGAGTCCCAGTGAAAGTTTGTGCCGAGTCCAAAGAGCTGTGCAAAACTTTTGATACTCCGAAATCACTCAGCTTAACAATTCCGTCGCCATCCAGAAGGATGTTCTAGCAACAACAACAATGAGGTCACAACAGTCTATCTATAAGCTTAATCCTGAGCCAGTAGCTCATACCTTGGGTTTGAGGTCTCTACATGTAGAAAGCAAGACGATTGAACATTAGCAGATGAGTGATAAGTCTACATGCACACCAATGTAGCGTACCGGTGCAGGATGCGATGTTTATGCAAGTATTGGAGCGCCAGCGTGATCTGGATGAAAATTCGCATGATTGCAGACTCACTTAGAAATTGTCTGCGGGCACGAAGAAAATTTTGTGAAAAAGATAATAAATTTACCAAATCACATCCGCAAACTTACGTGCTCTCTTGCTGGTCCCGCAAAAGCGTATCCAAATCCCCACCACTCGCATACTCCATCACAATTGCCAGCTCTGTATCCTCCTCAACCAGGTCGACGAACTGTATAATGTTCACATGATGCAACTGCATGAGCAGTTGAGCTTCTTTCTGGGTCAAGTGCCTTGCTGTGTCATCTTCGCCGTGTGAAAATTTAGCTGCAAAAAGCTTTTGATCTGAGCGGCGTCGAACAAGCATCACACTGCCGAATTGACCTCTGCCGAGTTCACTCAGTGTTTCGTACGCTCTGCTCTTGTGCATGTTTCTCTCGTCTTCAATCTATCAAATTCTATATTGAGTGGTTAGTGTAAAAGCTCTCTCAGTCAAGCTGAAGCCAAAGAACCTCAAAAATGAACGGGCAGAGTGCCTGCCGCTTTTACTTCACATGATCTGGTTTAGTGTACATACATGTATCATTGCTCTATTAGCGTGTTTACTGTCCTGTCCGCCTAATATCTTTGCAGAACTGTCCTGCCAAGAAAGTAGTGAAGGCTCAGGAATGCACCAGACCATTTACTCCCATTCGATGGTGGCAGGAGGCTTGGACGAAATGTCGTACACTACGCGGTTAACACCACGCACCTCGTTGATGATGCGGTTCGACATGCGTCCAAGCACCTCGTACGGCATGTGGTACCAGTCAGCCGTCATGTAGTCCGACGTACTGACAGCACGGATAGCGACAACCTTCTCGTACGTGCGACCGTCGCCCATGACACCAACAGACTTGACCGGCAGCAGGACACAGAAAGCCTGACCAGTCGTCTTGTAGTGGTTGCTGTTACGAAGTTCCTCGATGAAGATCGAATCGGCGTGACGCAAGGTCTCTAGAGCCTCGGGCGTAATCTCGCCGAGTACACGGATGGCAAGACCCGGACCAGGGAACGGGTGGCGCCACACGCTGGCCTCGTCAATACCAAGAGCCATTCCGAGCTCCCGCACCTCGTCCTTGAACAGCTCACGAAGCGGCTCAATCAGCTTCAGGTGCATCTTTTCCGGCAGACCGCCCACGTTGTGGTGGGTCTTGATCGTGGCCGAAGGACCCTTGTACGACACACTCTCAATAACGTCCGGGTACAGAGTGCCCTGCAGCAGGAAGTCCACCGGGTGTCCGATGCGCTCAGCCTCCTCCTGGAACAAGTCAATGAACAAGTTGCCGATCGTTTTACGCTTCGACTCAGGCTCAGTGACACCCTTGAGGGCAGTCAGGAAACGGTCCGAGGCGTTGATGCACTTGAGGTTGATACCCAGTTTGGTCTGCAGACGCTCAACGACCTCAGTGGCCTCGTCCTTACGCAGAAGCCCGTTGTCAATGAGCACAGCGTGGAAACGGTCGCCCAGAGCACGTTGTAGAAGCACAGCCGCGACTGATGAATCGACACCGCCACTCACAGCACCAATGACGTGGCCATCAGGACCGACAGTCTCACGCACCTCCTCAATGAAGGCGTCGGCGATGCTGCGCATGTCCCAGTCGGTAGGCGACTTACAAATGGTCACCACAAAGTTGCGCAGAATGTCCTTACCACGCGGACTGTGGGTCACCTCCGGGTGGAACTGGATGCCGTAGAACTTGCGCTCCACGTTCACGATCGCCGCGTGCTCCGAGTTCTCCGTGATAGCGATGTCCACGAATCCGTCGGGGCGCGCGTGAAGCTTGTCGCCGTGACTCATCCACATCTGGAACTCATCCGGCAGACCCTCGAAAAGGCCGCCACAGTCCACGTCGCTCTTACGGGTGACAATGGCCTTGCCATACTCGCGGTGCTGCGACGGGGCAACTTTGCCGTTGAAGGTGAAGGCCAACTCCTGCAGACCGTAGCAGATTCCAAGCACCGGGATCTTCTGCTCTTCAATGAGCTTCCACACTTCCGGGTCCACGTGCGGGGCGCCTTCATCAAAGACGGACTGGGGGCCGCCCGAGAGAATAATGCCCGTCAGCTGGTGTTTGCGTAGCTCCTCAGCGCTCACGAGGCACGAGTAGAGCTCACAGAAAACGTGCAGCTCACGGACACGGCGTGCAATCAGGTGGCTGTACTGCGATCCAAAGTCTAGGATGGCCACTTGCTTGCGGTTCGTCACGGGGGAGGCGTCGGCCATGGTGTTGGAAGATAAACGAAGGCTTTGGCGTGTTCAGTTCTGACGTACCAGTCTTTGACTCGCCAGCTCTGGCAGCCAACGGTCACACTAGCCAATCAGCACACACAAAAAACATAGCTACAAGTAGCCATTTTATCCGCCAATCACAGCTCGTTGTCCGAAATGACGCGAAGTGCTGAGGATGAGGTAGCTTGACGTAAAGAGGCGATGCCCAGCGCCGACACCCGCGGGTTCTGCAGCAGCACGAGCGTCTCCAATTGCGAAGCAGCTAATGCAGGCGACAAGTAACCCAGGACACCCCGATCCGACAGAACGTTACGGCTCAGAGCCACGACGCGCAACGCACTGCTAGCCAAAAGAGCTCGCGTTAAAGCAGGACAAGCGGCATCTGCGATGTGGTTTCCACTAAGGTCCAGCTTCCAAAGCGTGCGATTGTATATCAACGACTCAAAGAGAGCGGCGGCACCAGCGCTTCCCACTTGACAGCGCTCAAGTACAAGTTGCTGCAGGCAGCTCGGGCTTTGCGCCAATGCGCAGGCGAGCGTCACGACGGACGATGGAGCCAGAGGAACGTTGGCAAGCACGACGGACACCAGCGCAAGGCTGGAGCTTTTACGACTTCGCTGCAAGATGGTGGCGAGAAGAGGCGCGTGGCGGGATCGGAGCGGTGCATTGCACAGGATGAGCGATTGCACGGGGCAGCCACTGATGGCGGCGGAGCAGACCTCCAATGCCTCCACGACCTGCTCGTTGAGATTGGGCAGAGAGCTGCTGGAGAAACCACCGCCGCCATCGACAATTACACTGGTGGATAGAGCGATCAATTGTTGCAGTTGGGAGGGTTTGAAGACCGTGCCACCACTTGGAGTTCCAACATATTGTAATCAGCGTGAGTTGTTTTACGACAAAGAGTGACAAGTTGACATTTCCTTACCTGTATGAAAGCTGGCATATCCCAGTCAGACGCACACGGTTTAGTACTGTAAAGAACAACATCGAGGGTATCTGGGCACGCTACCGATGAGATGAGAACGGATTAGTGTCTACTCGCTACACAAGTTCCAGTTACTCATGAACAGCTTACCTCCTCAAGACTCTGTGTCTTCATCAACCTGCCATCTGAAGATTTACGCTGACTGCTGACAGGAGTGCTTTCTCTTGAGCCGATTAATGACGAGCTGCGTACGCGCAAGACACTTTTTTCGAGCAGAGCTGCGGACTCCCAGTGACGGAAACAGCGTTCCAACGGCTTTTGTGAAGCTGCAGCGAGCAATCTTGCTTGCGCTGCCTTTTTTGCCACAACACAGCGTGCCTGGCGCTGAGCTCGATGACGCCGGAACATTCGCTGCACCAGACAAGCTGCTTCATGTCGCTCTCGTCGAGTCTCTCGTGTTGCACCCTGCCAGCCATGAAACAGGCGTCGTACTCTTTGAAATGCTATTTTCCTCGCTGCTTTCTCGCCACGTTGGGCAGCGAGTGAGTATTTATCGAGAGTACTAAGATACCTGCGTCGCATGAGCCAGCATCGTAGCCGGCGCTGAATTTTAGTCGCTGCCGCGTTTTTCCTGGCCTTGTTGGCGTCGATAGCAGTCCGAAGAGCCCGAAAAAAACTCCTTGCAATGGTGTAAAAACTCTGCTGCAATTTGCCCAGTAGTCGACGCTGAGCTGCACGTTTGCTAAGCACTCGGTTTATTCGATCACGCTTCTGTCGCTGTTTCCACCATCGTTGCAGCTGGATGACTGCAGCATCACGTCGTCTTATATATCCTGACAGCGCCAAAAAGCAAGCCCATAACACGACGTTCGCAGGTTGTCCCTTAAGCCCAATACCGAAGGATACGTTCCCATGGATAAGCATTTCTGCTGTGCGTCGTCGTTCGAGTCTTTGACGGCAACAGAATCCTCGGAAAATCCCCTGAATTCGTACGACAGCATCATTTCTTCTTCTATGGTGCTCTTGAACGTGCAGATACAACAGATCAAATCCTGTCTGTAGGAACAGAGTTTCACGCGAACATGTGATCTTTAACAGCGATCTGAGTGCTCGGCGACGACGTCCACGAAGTCGCTTGGCTTGTCGCCGCGCAAGAGCACCGCGAATATGCTTCTGGATAGTCACAGCTGCGCCTCGCTTTCGCAGATGACGGGCTAATGCATGGTTCGCAAGTGCCCGCCATGAACTTAACAACATTTGCTGCTTGCGATCTGAAAGCATACGATTCATGGTCGTAATTGCTGCTCGGTGGCGTCGCACCTCGGCGTGATAATGACGTACTGCTAACCTTGAACGATATCTTCGTTGGATTCGTCTTGACGCCCAATCTCGTTCCCTCTTAGCCTCGCTAAGCATGTCATGCCAGGCTTTCACCACGATTGTGACGAGAGAAGTCGAGCGCCGAGCCAAGCACTGCTGCAAAATACTATTTCGTTGCTGTCGAAGCAGCAGCAGCTGAAAGCAGAGTTTGCGGCTCCGCCAAGCTCGAAACTGGCGCTGAATTCGTACGGCTGCCTCAAGGCGGTCTTGCTTTTGAGCTAAAACAAAGTCTCGCCATTTACGAAAGACTCCAAGCTGACCGAGTTCGGTTCGGCGACCAGCAAACTTAGCCAAAAGAGCTTCACGCTCGAGTTTCCGGGCTCGTAGGGCTCGACGCATCCTCTTGGCTCGCGCAATGTGAAGTAGCGATTGAATCTTTCTTGCTGCTGCATTTATTCGAATCTCGGCAAGTCTCGCATCCTGATGGCCCATAATCATGTTTGAGAGCGCTTCTTTCTCTCGCTGCTTTTGGCGCAAGAGTTCCAGTTCTTGTCGGGCTTTAAATCTCCGCCAAGCGCAAAGAATACGCATAGCCATGGCATGACGACGTTGTTCCAGAACATGAGCGACACCGAGGTGCCATTGCGCTAATATTCGGCGCTTCCGATGAAATATTTGTAGACGTGCAGCACTTTTGTGTTCTAAGACGAATCGTGCACGCCATGAGGCACTACACGTTTCTAATAAAAATCGTTCGTGACGTGCGCTGTAGTAGGCATCACGAGGCAGCAGCAAAATCGCTTCACCAAGTATTTCTTCAGCAGTTTGAACATTTCCAGTTCTCAGCAGACTAACACCTTCCAGCAAGAGTTTTGCAACAGGCAAGACAGTTGATGACGCTTTTGATCTGCGTCGTGCTTCACGGATTGCCACCAGAATGAGATGCGGGGCATTTGCTGGTCCTGCAAGGCGCTGAGCCAGATCTAACCATGTCTGTACGTCTCGACACCACAGTAGCGTACGTTGTTCCTCGTTTTTCCGCGATCTTGTGTACAATGTGTGCGCTGTCTTCTCCGACGGCAGTACTGGTGGAAGTAGAACCAAAGCTTTGTAAGCTTGGGTATAGGTCTCACGCTCTAATGCGCGCATACCTGGCACCTGAGCTAGCTCTAGTGCTGCTAACAGGCTTAATTGATAGGCAGTTAGGCGATATGGGAATGTTGATGACGGTCCCTGTCCCTCTGCTAGATATTGAAAGTATTGAGCGCTCTCACGGTGGCGTCCCAATGCTGATGCGGTGAGTGCTGACAAGAAGATGGCTTCATTAAGATGAGGAGAAGTTGGATACCCTTCGACCAACAGCGTACACACAGCGAGTGCACCCCGATGTGATCCAAACTCGATGTAAATCCTCGCCAGTGGGAGTAACAACTCTGGACTTGATTTACTATTTGGATACTCCATTGCGACGAGGAAGGTGCTGTACGCTTCTTGAAGCAGCAGCATGTGCAATGGCTTTGTCGTGACTCCGTTGGTGCTTTGAGGTAGTTTAGATTGCGTTGTTGACTTGAGTTTTAAGATGGAAGGCATGTGCAATGCCCTGATGTGTGCTTCCCAAAGCTGAAATTGGCTAAGTGCGAGCTCAGCCCATCTAGGATGGAAGACATGTGCAATGCCCTGATGTGTGCTTCCCAAAGCTGAAATTGGCTAAGTGCGAGCTCAGCCCAAAGCTTCTCGGAATTGCTTTCTCCCTGCCAGTAATTGTGTCAGAGTGTTACGCTCCCCCACTGAGATGTTATCACTACCTACCTCAATGATCTGCTCCAGTTCGTGAACGGCATCTTGGTACATTCCGCGATGTCGACTTTCAAGTGCATGAACATACACTCTTTTTGTCTCTTCACTTGAAAAAGTTAGACCAACATCATTGATGCGAGCTGAGACTGTAGACACAGGACGATTCATGGCTCATGAGACGTCAAGTATTTTCTAAACCTTGGAAGCATCCAGACGCAATCACCGAGTAACTCCAAGTGCGAAAGTATGCCTATTATTACGTCCTGGATAAAAAGTAACGCAACCTCAGATCAATTTCCTCCAGTAGCCGTGGTGTCCTCATTAGTGTTTCTTGGTCGCGTCATCCAGAGGTTGTCAATTTCGCACACAATACGAATGTTTTTGCTTCGTATCTCCAGCATTTCTAGCCCTTTAACATGCGCTTTGATTAATGTAGCCATATCAAGAAATGGAATCATTGCTTCTGCACGGCGACCCGATGTACCTCGCGTAAGCTTCCGACTTTGGTCTTCAAATTCCCATTGTTGCTCCGTCTTGTTTATCTCACGCTCTAATGAGCAAAATATGCTACGACACGGCTGATCCTTGAAGTGCTCCACATGCGGAGGCTGCACAAATTCTTCCAGGCGCCTCGCCCAACGCGCTACGAATAGCGGGTCCTTAATGAAATCCAACTTGGGATGACCAAGGTTCTGCTGGATGAGCTCTGATAACTTGGAATATTGAAGCTCCAAACTCACATCCTTTGTGCATCGGGAGAATAAAAACAGTTTCTTCCACTTTTCATCTCTCCAGGTCAGTGGACTTAGCAGGACATTAAGAGCTTTTATGCATGGTTCATTCACCGTCGACGTTATCGATATGGAGCCCTTTATTAGATCATCAAGCGAACCTAGATCAATATAAATTTAAAATTGTTAGCATCTCCATAGCGTTTCAACATAAGGGAGAATCCTACCAATGCCGAGCTGACAGATCATCTCGAGTAACTTCGCAGCCGAATAATTTTCGTAGGTCCCAACAAACTTATTGAAGGAAATTGTTGAGGCTCCTCCAAACAAATCCGCCAGCGTGACCTCAAGAAGAGCTTCATTTCCGAGTGCTTGCTGGAAAGTGTTGAACTCTTGTAGACTCCACTCACCGCTCTTGTCTGCGTCAAAAGCATCGAAAATCATCTTCATCGCGAGCTGTCGATTTCGCCGTTTGCCAAGATTGTGTAGCAACGAAGATATATCATGGGAAGACTTGATAATATCGGCTAAAGACTGATCCAGTTCGCCCAAGACGACGAAAGTATGTATGCCAGCCGCGAACGATACACCCATGCACTCCTGATTGTGAATATAAATACGTTAGTGTCAACACAGACAAGACAAACGGTTCAGTGTCGTACCTCCAGATTTGATACAAAGTCCTCTCGGAAGTTCACACATAGGCGAAGGTACTTACCCAAAACCGGTTGTACACCGCCATCACTCCGAAGTGCGGAATGAATCGTAGCTGCAGCAGTAAGACAAGTAAGGGTCAGCTTAGCCAATATCTTGTACGACAAGTTAGTACACCAAGTACGAACCCGAGCATTTCGTCCATAAAGAAGCAAATGACGACCATACCAACTCCTGCTGCAGTGCCTTCTCTACAGATGATGCTAATGCATTGCCTTCTTCATCTGTTCAGCGTCTGACGTGAGCCGGATAATACTCTGTAGAAGGAGATGATACGGTACTCCTTACCTGTTATCTCTGTCTTCAGTAAAAAGCTGGCAAAAAGACGCATAGTTTCCAATTCGACACCCTCTTCACGACTGTCATCGCTATCAAAGTTCACATGAACCCCATTCTCGAGCTTGTCTCTACTAGTTGTAACCTCGCTGTCTCCACTATTTGGTGGATGGATTCCCAATCGAAATCTGATATTATTTTGAAATGCAACGTTTGCACGCTTCAAAGTCAGAGAACTTGTTGGCACTTGATCGTCAGACACATTAGTCTCACCAACGCGAATGTTGACACTCCACTGAAGCTCACCGTCGTCGGTATCAGAGTTGAGGGTAATATTGTTCAAGCTCTTAGCTACAAGCGCCCGTCGACGAGCCGTTGACCCTAATGCCTTCGTTGCTATCTTATCCATTGATGCAAGAGTAGTACTCATATGTTTCTCGACGCTTTTAAGCCCATAAACAACGTTATTGCTCACAATTTCCCACAGTGCCTCTGGTTCCTCTCGTCGTCGATTCTGCATCCAAAATTTCACCACGCGCAGAATTTCACCGCACCGCACAAACCCGAATTGGTCGACAACCATTTCACCACTAAGTGCTTCAGCCTAAAATGATATAATCGCAAATAAAGAAACTCACAAATTAGACCTTCTGGTAAAGTTGACATGGGGTTAATGTACGCTCCAACCTCTTTCCAGTGGAGTGATAGAGCACCGTCTGACACAACATTGACTAAACGCTGGAGTGTGCGCGGGTCGACATGCTTCTTGGTTTCAACTGTAGATAGCACGCGCATTGACTGTTCTTGTCCCTGTGACGGGGGTGGACACACAATACTTTGGAGTTTGCGTACGAAACTTTCGGGTGTAGGGACCAATATCCCTGCCACTGCTCCCTGAGCTTCGGTTTCTTGTCCGAATCCGGTCGCGGGGGTAGTAACTCCCACTGTGGGTTTGCCTCGGTCCGCTTTTAATGAAATACAAATGAGCTATCGTGAACTTCATTTATGTCCACACACAGCAAACTGCCATACCTGACGCTTTCACGCGTGCGGCTTGATAGTCTAAATAGGTCAACTGCCTAATCAACTTTCCTTGTTGAATCAACAAGTCATCCGAGGACGTCGCTACACCCTGTTTACATGCAACGGACATTCGTGAATCCCAAGGACGCGCTACTGAAAAACCAAAGACGCGTACTGCTTCGAGGTCGCTCATGAAAAATAGGATTTCAGGATCTGCAAGAGCTTTGCTGACGACCGTTTGCCGCAGGACTTCGTTATTATCTCCAAACAAACCTGCATATAGTGACCACAAAGAGCACGTCAAGCTGGTACAGTTACGTTAATCTTGTCCATAAGCTTACGGCGGATAAGTGGCCTCATCATCGCCGTCTGCAAGACGTCGGCCCCGGGTGCGAACATTTTCAACCCTCTAGCTGCTGCCGACACCACCATCGTCAATTCACACTTATTCAGCGTTTTTAGGCCTCCGTTGTCCAGCAGCGACAGTACAACTGAAATACACGATGCAAGTTTAGCTGCCACAATCTATGACGAAGTGCAAAATGTCCCCCTCACACTCAAGTTTCTGTGGCTTTTTGGCATCTACCAGAAGCGCGAGGCCACTGAAGAAGTCCATGACGGTCAGTTTATGTGTTTTTTTCACGTCTAAGGTCTCGAACATGACCAAGAGATGCAGTTTATCCTGATCAGGACAAAGTGGAGAGACAATGGACTGAAACACGGGGAAGGGTATGAAATACTGGACCGCGGGGTCGGAGCGACGACGATGCGCCTCCTGCTGGAATCGCAGATACAGGTGTTCCAACTCCACCCAAGACTGAGGCACTAGCGGCTGCAGCTTCAAGCGCACGCCGCCGTCACCCTTGGACAAGCTTAATCCCATTTCTGCAATGTCATGTCATTCCAAATTGAAGTAGTCTACCTGGCTTTTAAGACCGATGCGTCATATTGTTTTTTCTTTTTCATCCAATAGCACGTCGTCGTATTTGAGGATGGATTTTCCTGACAGTCGCAGTGACCAAGTGCCAAGATGGAGAACAAGTTCATCCCGCAGGCGATCGATATCGTGACGCAGGCCATTCATGCGGACAACACAAAGAATTACCAGGAGGCTTTTCGCTTGTACAAGAAGGCGCTCGAGCATTTCATGGTCGGCGTCAAGTGTGCGTTCGAATCTTAGGGCCAGTACCGACTTCAACGAGGCGGCAGCTAACACCCATTTTTTGTATTGTCAATATAAACAGACGAGAAGAATCCGACGTCCAGGGAGATTATAATGAAGAGGGTGGAGGGTTACATGACGCGCGCTGAGCAGCTGCGGGGGATGCTGGAAAAGGAGAACGCGCCCAAGGCGGTGGCGGCCGGAGTGGACCTGGACAAGTGAGTTTGTTTATCATTCTAGAATGCGAATGCGGGTGCATTTTGATACTGAAAGTGTAATACCGTATACAGAGGGGATAAGGAAGACGACGACGAAACAGATGCAGATACTGCCAAATTGCGCGGTTCTCTGGCTTGTAAGTTGCTCTAAGCGATTTGGTGGGGGGATTGTTGCGGTAACTGATGTTTTGAGATACTCGTTGCAGCGGCGGTCGTGTCAGAAAAACCGAACGTTAAATGGGATGATGTTGCTGGTCTGGATGCTGCAAAGGAGGCTTTGAAAGAGGCAGTGATCTTGCCTGCGAGGTTCCCGCAACTGTTCACAGGAAAGCGCCGTCCCTGGAAGGGTATTCTTCTATACGGGGTGCGCTCTTGAGTGTCGTCAACAGATACGATGAAGTTTGGTTAGAACTAACATAGTTGCTAATACTTCACAGCCACCAGGTACAGGTAAATCCTACCTTGCGCAGGCCGTGGCGACGGAAGCTGATGCTACATTCTTCGCGGTATCGTCTTCCAGCTTGGTCTCCAAGTGGCAAGGAGAGAGCGAAAAGTACGATTCGATCCGATTTTTCATTTATATTGTGGCTGAATTAGCTATCTTACGTGTTGATTTGTTGATGTGCAGATTGGTTAAGAACCTCTTTGAAATGGCGCGCGAGAAGAAGCCTGCTATCATTTTCATAGACGAAATCGACTCATTGTGCTCGAACAGATCTGAGGGCGAGAGCGACTCTACACGCCGCATCAAGAATGAGATTCTCGTACAGATGCAGGGGATGGGCAACAATCATGATGGTGTCCTGGTGCTTGGGGCAACGAACGTACCTTGGGAGCTTGATCCAGCCATGCGACGACGGTACTGTCTACATTAACTTCTGGCACGACATTATCTGTTGAGACTAACTGACATTGCACGTCCAATTGTAGATTTGAGAAGCGCATTTATATTCCACTTCCTGAAGCGGATGCGCGTAAAGTGATGCTAGGCATTCACCTGGGCGATACTCCGAATGAACTAAGCGATGCAAACTTCACTACCATTGCAGAAAAAACAGACGGGTATTTTGAAGCTGCAGGGTGTAGCTGTTGGGAAAACTCGTGACATCAAGTCTGTCGTTTTGTGCACTACTTAGCTGCTCTGGCTCAGATATATCGGTTCTTGTTCGAGATGCTTTGATGGAGCCCCTCCGAAAGTGCCAACAAGCTCAATTCTTTACTCCGGTACGCATTCGGTCCGCTGTTTCGCTTCTGACTGAAATTTACACTCACTAAACGGTTTATATTTGCAGTGCGATGATAAGGCGCGCCCCGTTCGGAACGGTCCCTTCTTGACACCATGCGAAGATGACCCACCCTGCGCCTACTGTCACATGAAACTCTCTACGTGCCGTCCGAAGTGCCAGGACTGCAAGGCTGCATGCCGACGGTGCGGGGGGATACGTATGCGCTTGTACGATTTGCCTGACCGTGGTTACTCCGATGAAAAACTGCGGCCGCCAATGGTCTCAATGGTAAGGACTGGCATAGTTCGTTCTGTTGATTGATGGTTTGTGAAACACTTCAATATGTGAACACACACCAAGTTGGGGATAACTTACTAATGCGCTTTCAACAATTGCAGGATGACTTTACTCATGTGCTGGAGCATTTGAGCGCGACTGTTGCTTTGGAAGAGCTGAGTCGACTCGTAAAGTGGACCCAAGAGTTCGGACAGGAGGGCTAGACCAACGGATAGATAGATGATTTCGTCGTATATACCTCTCGATAACGCTGTCGATATATTTCTGCGTTGCTCATGCCTAAGGCATCGACTCAATCAAACCATCAAGCTCCCCGGAAGTAAAGTGGTATGCACCGTTGCAAAAATGGCAGGTGAGGTCCACACCAGCACTGCCTACATCCGCTGCAACTTGTTTTAAGTCTGTGGACCCCATATCCTTGAGCTTTTGTCCATAGTTCTCCTTGGAGCAGCGACAGTAGTAATCAAGTGGCACTCGCTTGCATTTTTGGTCCGTGATATCAGCGCCCGGAATCAATTTGTTCATGTACTCAAGCAGATCCGTATTTTTCTTCAGTTCAGAAGCGAGAAAGGGGAGTTTATCAAAAGCCAGATCTTCGAGTTCATAGTGGCGCTCGTGCGCTTCAGTCGGCGGCATTTTCTGGACGATAAGACCACAGCAACGCGTGTGGTCTTCAGCCGCTTCACTGTCGATGCGCACGATGGTCGGAACCTGCTCCGACACATCGTAAAACCTCTGCCAGTCCAGCTCAGGTACCCCAGACGCCTCGATAGATGTATTGTACGGTTTAGCCGATCCATACATAATCTTAGATATGTGCATGTGTCCTCCAGTTTCCGGTGCACCAGCGAGAGACTGATCCACATAGATAGCTTTGCCTCGGACCTGCACAACAACAGCGACCACACTTTGAGTGTGCTGTATTATACAACCAGTTTTAAGTTATTAGACCAGTGTGCACCTCTCCGACAGCCATTGCCTCAACATAAAGCTCCTGGATGTTGGGCGTTTTGATCATCATCTTGACGCGCTCCTCGCCCTTGAAAAAGGAACTGAGCATAGCGGTGCCGACCATGTACTCACCCCAGAGCTTCGTCCCTTCGGAGGAGAGCGGCAGCTGCCACCTTCGTGCCACCTCTGCGACTGCATTGCGCGCCATTACCCCAGACACACGCAGGTTCCCCACATGGCATCGCACCACCACATCACGCATCGGTCGCTTCCACATCACTTCCGATTTAATTGCCCACTGCCAACCGCTAGTGAAACTGTACCACCAGTGTGGTACATGGCTTACTGTACCGGTAATCAGTCACGAGGTTGCCTTTTTCCGTTGCTGCACCAACCGCCGCGCCAATTCCTGGCAGCGAATGCGATCGTTCTCCTGCAACTGCATCACATTACATTGTTTCCTGTAGCCCAACGAACTGCCTTCGCCAGAAACGCCCAGTTTTCTGGACAATGGATCACGCTCCATCACACTTGGACCACTTTTTCTCGACTGCGGCGGAGGAAACAACAAGGCGACGTCAACCTTACCGCCGCCGCCAGCGTCACCAATAGAGGGAGGACCTTGGGCCTTTGCTATCTTTCCGCAAGCGTAAATTTGCTCCCACATATTGGAAAAAGCAACGATATTGCTGAAGCTGTTCATTTCTGTAAACTTGTTGCCGTCTTCAATTGGAACGTGAGCAGTAGTCTTACACCCACGCATCGATATCTCATCGGCACTAAAAATCCTCGCGCTGCAGCAGGAATGCTTAGCAGCTGAACCGGAACCAACGACTGAGCCTGGGTGATAAGCGCACTCACGTAATTCAAGCAAACTGCACCTTTGTTTGCAGACGCTGCAGTGAAAATACTTGGTGGATGCCCAGACATACCAATACGCCGCACTCCATGAAATACTCTTGTCAGCACCAAGCTCCCGCATAAATGACTCAACTTGCCACCCCGCTTTTGCATGGTGCGTTCCGACCAGTTCTCCATGAACTCCGATCTGGCGTTTCCCCTTACGACATCCAAGGCACGCCCTATCATCTTTGAGGAATATTAGTTCGCAATGGGTACACAGCTCGATACGACCCCCTTTTTCCTGCAGCGCCTTGACCAGCGCTTCCACTTTTTTGCGACGCAGCTTAGACAAGATTTTGTCTTTGGGATCGTGGAGCGTGTGCAGTTGCTCGGGCGTGCAATTGCTGGCAATCGTGGTAATGGTGGTTTCAGATAGGCAGCTAAAATCCACACGCAGCAGCATAAACTCTTGCAGTCTTTCAGAGATGAAGGCCACACACTCCTTCACCAGTTCCTCCATTTGCAGGAACTCCGATGACACGAGGATAGACGCAATGTTCTCGAGCGTGACGCGCGGCCGCCATTCATAGTCGCGTTGGTGCACGTACTCCATGAGCAACTCGAAGATCTCGACGTCGCAGTGCACCGAAATGTCGATCTCGTCGTGTTCGTTGGCCTCGTTCAGGTACGCCTGAAAGTACTTCATCTTGGCCAGAAGCAGGTCGCGCTGGCACTGGAAGTCCTTGCTACTTTTGCGGTACTCGTCAAACACGTGGATCACCACGTTGCGTGAGGAGAAGGAAACCGATGCAGAGGCAGATATATCGGCAACGGACTGCGGCTTGGTGCCGCTCGAAGGCCTCATCATTATTGCTCAGAAGGATTTCGTTATACTTGAAGGACCATCACTCGTGTGCGTGGTAATGATCACATCTCTGGCACATTTGGATCGGGCTTAAGTAAATGCAGTCATTTCGTTTCAGTAAAAAGTACCGCAAGGTTTTTCATAAAACCTCTTGTTTTTTGTATTTGGTGGATTTCTTTGCCCTGCGTGGACCACACGCAGCTTTTTAATTGGCGCCCAGTTACCGCTCCGCCTTCGAGAAGGGGAAACAAGGAAAGAAGCCGCGCCGTCCGCGTCCTGATCCGCCAACAGATTTAAGCAGCATGTCATTCCCTGCCGGAAAAGCGCCCGAGCGCAAGAACTTCTTTAAGAAGGGAATCGACTCGGATGAGTCGCGTCGTAGCCGCATGGAGACCACCGTGCAGATCCGCAAGACCATTAAGGAGGATCGTATGAACCAGCGCCGCCGTATGGTACGACATAGCAGTAGAAGCCGTGAATGGTTTGAAAAGAGATAGAGAGAGCGGGGTATCAAGTCACTTCGACTGGTCTCCAGTGTGTGTAGACGACCGTTCTTACGCTGGGGACGTCCTCTGTATCTTTTAGGCTGAGGAAGAGAGAGAATTAACTGTTTTGTCGTAATTTGCCGTATAGACACCGGGGGACAGCGATGCTTCTTCAACGCCAGCTATGGGAGACGGTACTGGTGAAATGTCGTTGGTGCAGCGGGTAAGTAGGCGGTGAATACGCAGTAAGAGGACGCACACTGATCATGTGAGTCGTTTTGTAGCTGGCGGAGCTTCCGCAGATGGTGGCGGGCGTGCAGTCCAACGACGCTGCTGTACAGCTTGAGGCGGTGACCAAGTTCCGCAAGCTTCTTTCTATTGGTAAGCTTTAGTATTTCAGTGATGGGGCAAGCGAGATATGACCAACTTTTTTATGCCGTTTTCTACAGAGCGCAACCCGCCTATTAAGGAAGTGATCGACTCGGGCGTCGTCCCCATTTTTGTGGTGTTCCTTCAGCGTGAGGACTTCCCCACCCTGCAGTTCGAGGCTGCTTGGGCTCTGACGAACATTGCGTCGGGTACTTCTGCGGATACCGAAGTGGTTATCAACCACGGGGCTGTGCCGGTTTTCTGCCAGCTGCTACTGTCCACGAATGATGATGTGCGCGAGCAGGCCGTGTGGGCTCTTGGTAACATTGCGGGAGACTCTATCGAGTGCCGTGACATGGTACTGCGTTGCGGTGCGCTGCGCCCACTCATGCAGCAACTCACGGAGAACTCGAAGTCGACAATGCTTCGTAATGCTACGTGGACGCTGTCAAACTTCTGCCGTGGTAAACCCCAGCCACAGTTCGAACTCGTGGCACCTGCACTACCGACTCTGGGTCAGCTCATCTATACCCACGACGAGGAAGTGCTCACGGACGCTTGTTGGGCTCTGTCGTACTTGTCCGACGGCTCGAATGAGAAAATTCAGGCTGTAATTGAAGCAGGTGTATGCCGGCGGATTGTGGAGCTACTGATGCACCACTCCCCTTCTGTGCAAACGCCCGCTCTGCGTACGGTCGGCAACATCGTGACGGGTGACGATCTGCAGACTCAAGTGATTATTAACCTGAGCGCTCTGCCGTGCCTGCGTGCACTTCTGGAGAGCCCCAAGAAGGGAATTCGAAAGGAGGCTTGCTGGACTCTTTCCAACATCACGGCTGGCAACCAGGAGCAGATTCAGTTTATCATCGAGGCCGATATTTTCCCTTCCCTGATTGGCTTCCTGTCGACGGCTGAGTTCGACATCCGTAAGGAGGCTGCATGGGCCGTCTCGAACGCCACTTCAGGCGGTTCGGCGGAGCAGATCATGCATCTCGTTGGCCTTGGTAAGTGGTTTGCTTTTGCGGCTGGAGTGAATGCTTTAGTTAATGCTACGTTTATCATCACTTTGTACAGGATGCATTAAACCTTTGTGTGACTTGCTCGAAGTGAAGGACGCCAAGGTCGTGATTGTGGCGCTGGAGGGTCTTGAGAATATTTTGCGCGCGGGCGACCAGCAGAAGACCAACGACGTCAACGATATTGCTACAATGATTGACGAGGCTGATGGTGTGAACAAGATTCAGGCGCTGCAGTACCACGCCAATGAAGGTACTGCGATCTCTTGTTTCCGGGCTTGCATGCCTTGATGTTTACTGAGTACTGTTGTGGTTGCTGGATCTAGACATTTACGCGAAGTCCATGAAGATCGTGGAAGCATACTTCAACGGCGAGGAAGATGCGGAGGATAGCCTAGCGCCCGACACGGATGCTAACGCGCAGCAATTCCAGTTTGGCACGTCCTCTGACCAGCCCACCATGTTCCAGTTTGGCCAGAACTGACTGCATCAGTAGCGATGAAGTAGAGAGTAATGGACGGCATGTTTCAGTGAGCCAGAGGAGTATCTCATCAGGACAAGCCTGTGGAACAAATTCCAGGAGATAGTACTCGTGCGAAATATATTTCCCTGTTTGCTTTTTTTACTATCCGAAGGTCAGTCGTGTCGTATCTTTTCTGTACGTCTTGGAGTGGCAATGCTCGGATACCGGTATTGTGAATTCCGTCCAAATTTGCACATTTTGGGCGGTTCACCGAGTCGCCCCACATACAAATCCAAGTTATTAGTGGAATCGCCCAAGTGATGAGCGGACGATGAGCGGACGAAGAAAACCGGTTTTTCTTCCTTTTCCCATTTCAGGAAAGGTACAAGAAAGAGAAAAATGAGTGCATGCT
>JAIKVB010000087.1:0-46395 GCA_024679045.1 Phytophthora brassicae | reverse complement strand
TATGCAAACCGTCGAACCCTAGACTCGCTGAGTGCTATTTTACCGGTATGTCCGCAGTTTAAGTCCAAACAATGAAACAATGGCTACTAGATTTTTAGAGACAGCAAGCGCTCTATAGAGCAAGAACCTGTCGTAAGCTTGACTTGCAACGCCACCACCATTATCAGAAGCTGGGAGCCTAGGATTTAACACTCCGATTTAGCCACAAGTTCCATCGCGGGGTAGGGTACGAAGGAACGTTCTGTCTGCCCGGCTGTCCGTTTTATTCCAAGCCGCGCCTTTATGTAATCGGTCTCATTCGCAGATATCCCGGCTAGACCCAAAGTGAGATTAGTCAAGCGCCATGAGCAGCCCTCGTCAAGACCAGGATAAACAGGAGGAGAAGCCCGTGTTCCACACACTCACACCCAATGACCAAGCTGACCGCCTGCAGTACAGATCCATGGCCATGACCTCGGCGCCCCCGGCCTTCAGCATGATGGGCCAGCGTAACCCGCTCGAGCAGCTAGGTTCCGCCTTCCCGCAGTACAGATCCATGGCCGTGACCTCAGCGCCCCCGGCCTTCAGCATGATGGGCCAGCGTAACCCGCTCGAGCAGCTAGGTTCCGCCTTCCCAGCCCCCATGGCGTTTAACGCGGCCTCCAAGAAGTCAGCCGGTCTCGCCAAGAAGCCTGAAGCCGCCTCGCCGTCCTTCGGCACGCGCGTGGACCGCACAAAGTACGTGAACGTGACGCCGCGGGATCTTCCGCCTGCCCCATTCCGCCTCGAGATGCACACGCACTTTCACGTCAAACTTGAGTCCACGCAGCGCGTGTGTGGTGTCGTGGGTATTAAGCTCTGCGAACTGGACACAGACTTTGAGTTTAATGCTGACAAGTGCAAGTGGAAGGTCGAGTACCGTCGCAACACGCAGCGCGTGAGCCTAAACATCATCATCTTTAAGTCCAGCAAGGAGGAGTACATCATCGAGGTGCAACGACGTGAGGGCGACATCACTGCGCTCATGCATTTGTATCACGAGCTCAAAAGCTTCTTCCGTCGCAGCCAGCTGCTTAGCGAGAAGACCCCTTCCTCGAACGGGGTTAAGCGGTCAGCTCCCAAGCCGCTTCCCAATTTGCCGCTCTCACCCGAGAGTATCCAGGACGGCGTCTCAGCTCTCAAGGGCCTGCTCGAGAGCAAGTACGCTGATGCTCAGATGCAGGGAGTATTGGGTGCCATCTCCATGTCCACTCGTGAGGAGACCCGGGCAGGTATGGCCCCCCTTGTGCCGCGGTTGGTGGTGTTGGGCCAGTCCAAGAACGCAAACGTGACGCGGGTAGTGAGCGCCGCGCTCGCACGGCTGTGTGATCACCCACAGTGTCGCCAAGCATTTATTCAGTCCGATGGCTGGCAGTTTATTGTCGACTGCGCAGCCGGGGGCGCCGACGTCAACCCCGAGGTGCAACGCGAGAGTCTCCACGTGGTAGAGACGCTCTGTCCGTTGTATCATGACGAGCTTGCTAAGTCGGAAAACGCCAGCCGCGTACTGGAGCTGGTGAAGGAGTGGCAGAAGATTGAGGACCCTCGGCTTAAGAAACACGCGTGCAACGCACACCGTGCTCTTAAGGAGGCTGGAGTCTTCGCTTAAGTAATTGCAAGGGAGAAGAGCGAGGCAGCACGTCTGGAATGCACTGGGCGGATAGGAGTAGAGACCCAGCCAGGCAGCTAGCCGCAAGTAATTTTCCCTTCCCGCCTGCCTCCATATCTTGCTTGTAAATTATGTATCCATCTTTTTTCAAGGTTTGCTTTGTTTTCTTAGTTGTGTTCTTTGGGGTGTACCCATTTAGTTGGTGTGTAATAACCGATGAACATGGGTCCATTATGTGTTCTGGCTACACACGCTGCAAAGATTTCTGCCCTTCGCAATCCGAGGCACGAGAGCCAAACTCTCTGCAGCAGCGCCGACCGATCTCGAAATTTCCGTGCGGGAGACCCATCGTGGAAACATATCTTCTGTGACGCTGCCTTGAACCTTCAACACCCGAAGCTTCTATTAATGCACGGCAGTCGTTCTTGGCGCTGAAAAAAGAATTTGAGCTAATTTGACGTCCGCATCAAGACCACAAACAGGTCAGAACGGAATGCATTAAGGCAAAGAGATCGTAATGTCCAGCTGTCAGCATCGCATACATACAGCATGCGATAAGCTGCGTGCCAGAACCATGTACCTCTCGATATCAGAGACTATTTACTGTACGAACCGATGCTCTTACACGATTTCAGAATCCTCACTATTAGCAGGAACCCGTTTCTCCACGGACCATCCACCTTCCAGTGTTTCCGTAGTCATAGTAAGAGCTGTCTCGGATACGCTGTCATCGTCAAGGAAGGTGTCCATTTCCGATGTCTCATCCTCGGAAAAAATAAGCTCATGCTCCAGTACGTAGCCCAGCACCTTGTTCTTTACGGATCTAGACAGCAGAGAAGAGAATTAGTCGTCAAATATGATAGCTACCGGGCAATGATGTACGAAAATCCTTACGAAGGGAACCAAATGTTGACTGGAAGAAGCCAATGCAATGCAAACTTGCAGTCCAAACCGCCGAAAACTTCTCGCAACCCGAGATTGTCTGCGGTCTCACCCTTCAAGCGATCAATTTGCGTGGTGCCTGTGGTGATAACGCTGTATTGGTCGCACATCATGCACATGGTAAAGAGACCGAAAAGAACGGCTTCCAGAATCAAGCACACGACCCGAATAGCTCCGTAGGTGGGGCAGCTACAATCAAACAGCACACAAGTTCAGACGACTTTATCATATTCAACCACCGTTTCAATACGTACGATTCATTAATACATTTGGCGTATCGGAAGAACACGAGCGTCAACGTGTACACCGACAGGACGAATACATAGAAGATAAAGAGCAGGAAGAATTTGTGGTTCCCCAGACCCACGCAATTGTTCACCCACGGGCAGTGGTGATCCATCTTGATGACGCAACGGTCGCAGATCGAGCAATGATGCGCTCTTCCCGGTTTGAACTGGCGGCACCGACGACAAGTCCGGTATCTCTGTTCCTCCAGTCTACAACACAGCAGTGTCAGCAGCAACAGCCAGAAACAATTCTCTTCACGGTTGTTCCTCCAGTCTACAACACAGCAGTGTCAGCAGCAACAGCCAGAAACAATTCTCTTCACGGTTTCTCCCTACCTTGCAATTTCCTCCTTTGACGCATGCGACAATGCCACAGGCAATGCCGATTCTGGAACAGCTCCAGGATCCGTCAGCATGGCTAAAAACAATAAAAAATAATTATTAGTACTGACAGAACTCGCAGTCTTCAAGCTCTTCTACAAACCTTTTCCGTGTGATACTAGGGCCAAGAAACAGATTCCCGTGAAGATGAAAATGTGCAATAAACCCACAGGAGATAAACCCATCCATGGATACACGACAACCCCCTGGAACAAATAAAACAGCACCATTAGATCCACCTACAGAAAAATATGCAAGTCAATGACTTCCTACCACGACGGTGCACTCGGCGTAGAGCACCAGAAACCACGAAATGGCTGCGCACACGATGCCGCACGGGTCCTTGTTACACCAGAGACGCACATTGAAGCCCGTGCCGCACGCCGCTGGCAGCTTGCGCTGCTCGAAAGACGGCATTCTCACTGCAGGTTTATATTGGCGTCTTCACGGAAAGGAGGATAACCGCTTTTGGTACATGGTACCTTTTATAACCTCTCATAAGGCATGTAGTATGTACCCCACAGAGTAACCATTGTGAGTGATGGTCATTCTCATACCGGTACATGTATATCCCAATCACTCAGTCGTCCATTCCATCATCTTCCTCCTTCTTGCTATGACATCCAAGAAGCCCTTGCAGACGTACGGGCGCATCGCGTTAAGCGACCTCACTCCTGCACAGACGAATCAGTGGACTGTGCGCGCAGTGGCCGGAACCTCTCGCCAATTTGAGCGCCCACAGACTCAGAACGAAGCGCCCATAGACTCCGACGCTGCAGCCACTGCGTTGCGCCTTCAGACGGCGGCGCTAGACGAGCGCGTGGGTGTTGGTCTGCGTTGTGGAGCGTGCGATGTGACCGCCTTCGCGTCTCTGGATGATCAGTACGCGCACTTTAAGTCCGCAGCTCACTGTGTGAACTTAAAACGGCGAGCGAGAGGGCTGCCGAGTCTCTCGGAGGCGGAAGCGCTGCAGTATTTGGAGACACACAACCAGGAGAAGAAGAAGAACCAGACGGAGAAGGATGGGGGCTACACGTCGTCTTCGTCATCGTCTTCATGGTCGGAGGAAGAAGAGGAGAAGCTGCCGACCACTACGGAGCCTGTTGTCGAGTTCTCGGACGGCAAGAGCGTTTTCAAGGTTGGCTAATTGTTGGAACTGATGCTAAAGGAGGAGAGCTGATGTTCTTTTGTTGTTGCTTGGTGCAGGTCTTTAAGAACATTCTGCCGGATGCTGAAGAAGAGACTTTCAATCCGTACACTTCGCTGGACCAAATTTGTACGTCCAAGTTTCGGTGGGCGGTGTTTCTATTGCGTAGTGGGCGGTTTGCTGGTGCAGTATTTGAGAAGGACAAGGCCTTGTGTCATAAGACTTTTCAGAGATACACGACGCGACGAAAACAAGGAGGCGCGCAGTCTGCAAGTGATGCTGGTGGGAAAGCGAAGTCGGCGGGTGCTACGCTACGACGATACAATGAAGCGGCCCTGAAGCAGGATGTGGCGGCATTGCTTTTTGAGTGGAAGGATGTGCTGAAAAATACAGAGCTCATTTTCCTTTCGAGTGGGAAGACGGAGCGTGCTACGTTCTTTCCAGAGAAGAATGCTGTGCTACAATCAGGTACGTGGCTTAACAACGGTTCGTGTTGCTTATAGTTGTACTAATCTTTAACTGTAGGTGACAAGAGGATTAAGCGTATCCCGTTCGCTACCTTCCGCCCAACCTTTGAAGAAGTATGTCGTGTTCGTTCCGATCTCAGCAGCGTTCGGTTTTCACCTCTGGATGCGGAAACTTCATCACCAGTCGACAGCGCAAATAAGTCAAAAAAGAAGAAAAAGCAGCAGCCTAATGCGCCCGCGCCTGACGCTGATGCAGCTCCTAAAGCGGTTGAAGAAGAAGAGGAGGAAGAAGACGTTCCTCAGATTATTCGCCTGGTAAACGATGGCGACCTGAAAAGTGTCAAGGAATTGTTGTCCGCTGCTGAAGAAAAAGACGTCGAAGTGAACGAAGTTGATGGAAAATTTATGACTGCACTTCACCACGCTGCTACCCAGAACGCGGTTGCTATTGTCGAGTATCTGCTGGAGCGTGGTGCTAATCCTGCTCTTCTTGACCTGCGCAACAGACCGCCGTACTTCCTCTGTGAAACCAAAGAGGCTCGAAATGTTTTCCGGAGGTACATGGGGGAGCACCCGGATGCATGGGATTACGCCACCGCTCAGATCCCGGATGGTCTGACAAATAAAATGGAGCAGCGCAAAAAGGAAAAGGAGGCGGAAAAGCGACGCCGTGCTCGAGAGCGCAAGAAACAGCAGAAGAAGGAAGCAGTTGAGCAAAAGCGCGAGGAAGAAGCCCGTCAGGAAGAACTGGAGCGCAAGATTGCAGCGGGTTTGGCCTGTGATTTCTGTGGCAAGTACGCAGGCAAGTCTCCGTTCACGCGCTTGGAGTTTAAGTACTGTTCGACAGACTGTGTCAATGGACACAAGCGCAAGCTTATGAGTGAAGCGGCTCTCCGTCGATTTGGTGGTTAATGGAAGAGCTTTTCAGCAGGTAATAGAGTTGATGAGAGCGATAAAACGGTTGGCGTCTGTTCGTGTAGCAGTTTGTGAGCTAGTTTCTCATCAGTTGTGTTGCAAAGTGCTGGAACTTGAGGTGAAACAGAGGACAGGATGATGGATCTACCGCTAGATGACGAGACGCTGCAGCGTGTGTATGCTTGGATCG
Source organism: Phytophthora brassicae (assembly GCA_024679045.1). Taxonomy (NCBI): domain Eukaryota; phylum Oomycota; class Peronosporomycetes; order Peronosporales; family Peronosporaceae; genus Phytophthora; species Phytophthora brassicae. The sequence goes on along the minus strand of JAIKVB010000087.1, from coordinate 40,439 downwards.
ATGAGATCCCGCTATCTCGACCCAAGAAGAGCATCGCTCGCGATTTTAGTGATGGCATTTTGACAGCAGAGGTGGTGGCCTTTTACTTCCCCAAACTAGTGCAAATGCACAATTACAGCGCCGCCAACTCGATCAAGCAGAAGCAGTACAACTGGAATACGCTCAATCGTAAGTTGGTGCTATTAGACAAAAGCTACAGGGCTGGAACTGATGTCACGAGGTTTAATTTACAGGAAAAGTGTTCAAGAAGCTTCACATTTCGCTATCGAAAGAGGACATCGACGACCTCGTGCAGTGCCAACCTGGTGCCATAGAGCACTTGCTGGTGAAGCTTCAGCTAAAGGTAAGCATCGACATATTTAATTAATGCTGAGAGTATCAGTTATAAATAAAAACTCACCTGGATCTCTCGTTTGAGCAGATTGCAAATTATCGTGAAAAACGACCGTAGTGAAGCTTCAGCTAAAGGTAAGCATCGACACATTTAATGCTGAGAGTATCAGTTGTAAATAAAAACTCACCTGGATCTCTCGTTTGAGCAGATTGCAAATTATCGTGAAAAACGACCGTCTTCCGTCTCGCCGATCCAGGCACCAAGACAAGTCACTGATAATGCTGATGACACAAGCAGTATTATCTCTGGCAACACTGCAGTAGCTGGCACACTGACAAGTGGAAGCCCCGTAAATGGAAACGTTCGTGGATCTCTCCAGTCACCTGTAGACAAGTTAGGTGATTCACGGGGAGATCTGTCAGTGCCAGTGCGAGACTTGTCAATGCAAGATCCGAGTGATCTGAGTGGGTTCATTGAGCCATCAGTTGCATCTGTGTATCCGATGGATTCAATCGGGAAATCGTACACACCTAGCAACGATGCTACAGGGAAGAGTGAGCATGTGCGGCAAGAGCTAGTCGAAAAAGACAGTTTGATAGCGGAGCTTCGAGAAACTGTCCAGATTCTGGAGATGAAAGTGCAGAAATTGGAGCAGCTTGTACGGCTAAAAGACGGCAAAATACAGACCGTCGTAGCAAAGTTGCGATCTCAGAAAACGCAGGCATGAGCTTGTCATGATGCAACGTCGCGGCGGTGATAATAAAGAATGCATTTACCTCAATCCTACCATTTGTCCGTCAGTAAGTATATCTACAGACCTATCTCGGAATAAGTATAAGTACCGGTACCTGTCCTGTTGCCGAGCAATCTCATCGGCCTATCCCCAGAAGCTCATTACTTCTTCAGGAGACTCTGCAGGCTTTAGCAATTCAAGCGAAATCGCATCCTCACTCGCCCGATAGCCGTAGATAGCTGGCGCTGGGCGACTGCAATGACGGCTGAACATGGACATTGTGTTCGCCCCAGTATCGTGTACCACGACAAAATCTCCGCGCGAAATTGTGGGCAACTCGACCCGGTGGCCAACCAAATCGCCGCCGAAACACAATGGCCCTGCAACGTTTTGTATTGACAGCGGAGCCGAAGAAACCACGCCAGCAGGGCTATCGCGCACAACCAAGATAAATACACAAGGTTAGATCAGTACTTCGACCTCGCCATCAAATCAACAATAGAGCAAACTTACTTGTAAACGGATATGCGGCGCGCGAAAAGTTCCGGCCGGTAGCAAGCTCGTAGGAAGAGGTCTGACCCGGCATGAATAATAGCGGTCTGCGAAAGGTTGTCGTCGGCCACTTGCGGGTGATTCTTGACGTATTCAACCTCACTGACTACCCAGCCTGTCTTCGAGCTCACACTGCTGCCGAACTCAGTCAAAATCGTGCGACCTGTGCGTTCAAACAACTGCGGAGCTTCACGACGAAGAACTTCCACGTACTCAGCAAAAGTCGGAGACACAGCTTCACTTTTAAAGTTGGTCGACAATCCACCACCGATATTCAGCACCTTGATGCGGCTCGTGCCAGCCGCTGCGTCGATTTCGTCTGCCAGCTCGCTCAGCACAACGGAACCTTGTGACAGCATTTCTAATGAACAGCCTTGAGATCCAACGTGTGCATGTACCCCAGTCATCCAAGGGTTCGCACAGAAGAAAGCGATGATTCTGGCTCGATTCTCAGGAGTGAGGGGTACTCCGAATTTGGACTGCACAGTGGAGACACTGAGGTAGGAATTGGTACCAGCACCAAGCAGTGGATTGATGCGCAAACCGATCCGAGGCAAATTGCCAGCGTAGCGTGGGGTGCACTCCGGGAAACTAGACTGGAAGATCGCTTCGGCATGTTCGCGGATGATGTCGAGTTCGTCGAAGCTGTCCGCGTTGACTTCTACACCAGCATTGATAGCAAACTGCAAGTCACGTCGCGTCTTGCACGGACTGTCGAATACGATGCGGTGAGGCGGGCAGCCCAACCTCAACGCGTGCTTCACTTCGACAATTGATGCACATTCCAGCCCGACATCGTTCTCGATCGCACGCTTCACGAAGAATGCCAACGGACATGATTTCATAGCGAATCGATGCTCAAAATGAACGGGGAAGGATGTCAGCAGTGCCTGGAAAGCCATATCGATGGCATCCAGATCATACACAACAGCCAATTTAGTCTCGTCTTCAGGCTGGTCCTCTCCTGCCAATACACGCTCCTCGACCATATGCTGCACCACACGAGCAACCTGCGCGTCCTTAACACTGAAGTCCCAATCACTAAGCGGTTTGAGTGGCTCTGGTGGTGTTAGATCGATGCATTCCTCAATGTACTGATAGTGCAGTCGTTCCCAGTGGCGCAATATCAATGCAATCTTTCTCAGAATGACATCATCGTCTTGTGAGAGGGGCTCCATAGCTGCCGCAAAGTCACTTTCACCCTTACCACGATCATACGTCTCGTTCACCATATCTGCTCCCATGGCAATACGCAACACAGCCCCACTTTTACCAAGTGACACCGGTTGGCCCAGCAAACAGCGCTTCTTGGCTAAGGCATCATCCGGCAGAACACCCGAAATGTCCTTGGCAAGTAGTGTATGTAGAGCCTTCAAAGCGGTCATACCAAGGAACTGTCCGCTTTCATCGCAGACCTTGAATGACACTATAGTGTCTATAGGCGTCACCGTACTGCTACCGTCATTTTCAGTAGGTTCGGGAGGCAAAAGCAATTCAACTATGTGACTCCACGCAGATTGCATTTTTGTTCTACAAGTGTTCATGTACTGTTTGCAGATAGCTCCAATGTCACGAGGGGGAATGCGACAGAATGGCTCCATGTTAAACAGTGCGGTTTCCCAGCGCAGTAAGAGCCCAACATTCATGTTTGAGCCCAATTTCTCGCGGATATGAAACATCCCCTCGGGCATGTCATACTTGGAGAAGTAGTCTTCTAGTCCGAGCGGAACGGCAAGCTCGGAGTGACGTCCAATGGCTGCAGCTTCCATCTCAAATACACATCGCATTGGCATTAACACAGCACCACAGAATGGAGAACCACCGAAGAATTTAGAGCCCGTTGTGAGCACCACGTAGCCCTTGATGACCCATTCTCGGTACAATGACCTGTCGACACGCATTTGACAAGCATCCACAACAACTAGCAGGCGGTTCGGATATTGTGTAGCCAAAGCATCTACCATAGGCATCGAAGGACAGGCATACCCTGTCTTGGCTCCAACAACCACGTGCAATATGACAACACTTCCGCCACGGTTCAGGTGCTCATGCACCAGTTCCTTAACTACACCGTCAATAGGGTTGACATTGCCCTCGTCATCTCTAGCAGGCAATGTTACAACTTCAACCAACTCTGTCGGAAACTTTCGGAGTGGTTCTCCAGCTGTACCAGCCTCTCCACTTGGGGTCAAATTGCTAAAGTGTTTGCCTCCAGAAGCGATATTCGATCCACGACCAATTTCACCACCAGCCGAGATGATGCTGGTCACTTTGCATTGCTCCGGTCCAACACCACCAGGCAGATTCTCCTCTTCGCCTAGACCCGAGTACAGTCTGGCAAGTGCAGCTACAGTAGCGAGCAGCTCAGCGTCCGTACCAGACGGAGAAAGCAACACTCTGACCTGGTCTGTCTGCACCAAGTCGGAAACTCCGAGACAAGCCGCCACACGGGTACGCACTGCGCGCATTTTGGTGTTGAATAGCGCACCGGAACTCTTGGCATTGGGGTTAATAGATAGCGAGTTGAGCAGAAGTTCCTGACGCAGCCTTTCACATCGTTCAAACGCCTCGAGTGAAATGCTCGAGCACGTACAGCTTCCTCGCGCCACATCCGTGGCGAATGGAATCGTCGACGCGTTATAATTGTTGGTCTTGGTTAACGGACACAGCGTGGATCTGTCGTCCGAGCCGCGCACCAGCAGCGACTCGGTCTGCTCTGCAAAGGGCAACGCATTGGCTGCAAACTTAACGATCTCGTTCCAGGCGTCGCCGTGACAGGGAATATGTAGCAGCGCTGCGAGTCGTGAGAACAGCTCCGTGGTGTTGGCAACTGTGGCCAATTGGCGCACCACGCGCACTTCTTCCTGCCGGATCCGACCGAGCGGAGATGCGTTGGCGTAGTCGACCAGCTCTGCCTGCGAGAACGTCTCTAGATACTTAAGTTTCGTGTACAGCAGCACAAGATCGCGCGCGCTGTAGCAGGGCGAGTTGCGGTTGAGCTCCGGCAAACACAGCAGACGATCTTGCAGCAATGCGCTCAGTGCGACAGCGTCTGAGGGTTTGTGCAGCTCCCAGCGACGCATGGGATCCGAAAGAGACCCTAAAAGCGGTAACAGCTCAGGTCGCGTGGCTGACACATGATCTCGCAGCTCAGCCGAGCGCTGCTCAAGCTCTTCGGAGCTCCAGATGCGCTTGGTGCTGGCTTCGACTGGTTTCTTGCTGGCAGCGGGAGGCGACGCGACGCGCGGGGAGCTGCTTTTGGCGTGGCTTGCGATATTTCGAATCTTTTTCTTGTTCAGCATGGCCAGCGTGCGGAATTGAAAAGGTCTGGGTGCTCGCTCTTGAGACCGCAAAAGCGCGAATGAAGATCAGTCACCAACAAGATCGCGGACGACGCTTCGATTTTATGTGCAGTTATTGAACTATGGTCTTCTGACTATTTATATTTCAAGACAAGCAACATGTTGAAGTGTATGGTATGGAGACAACATTAGACAGGCATATATTGTAGGATGAAGGTTGCCGATTAAGCGATTAAGATGCTAATACAGTGGAGATGGTGCCGAGCATGTGCGATTCGAATACATGCACAGTACTCGTATACTGTACCGCCGTTGGAGGTTCCGGTGATGGACGCTGCAAAGCCGAGCAAAGTCTTTAAAGTGTTTTCACCGTTTGGCAAAGCGTGTCAACAGCAATGATGGCGTTTTTGATCAAGTGTATATGTATGCGTTTCCTGCACACCAGTGGCGTTGCTTTAGCCGGTTGCACCGTGACTCAAGATTCTTGAGTCCCTAGAGGTGGTTGCAGAAACTTGCATTTCCAAGCGCTCATCTCTGCAATACCTTGCTACAGTAGCCATCTAGAGCCATAGTCTTTCAAGACAATGCAGGGGTGTCAGCACTGCGCTCTACAGCTTTGACCGGACAATGCGCACTTGGTCTGATATATCCGGTACCGGTAAAGCGATCCAAGAATAACAGCTACATGCATATGTAGGTTGCTAATCATGAGATCATGACTTGCATCCAGCGATGGCTACATCTCATATGGCTACACTTGTATATGACGTATAAGACACCAATCCGGGATAACAGCTACATGCATATGTAGGTTGCTAATCATGAGATCATGACATCCAGCGATGGCTACATCTCATATGGCTACACTTGTATATGACGTATAAGACACCAATCCGATAATCGTACTTAACAACACACTTACAGTACCCTTAACGCGCTTCCAGTCCCCGCCAATCAAGTGTCACTCAAGTTGCAATTTACCTCATGGCACCTCGCGCGTCTTCTTCCCGGCGCTCTAGCAGCGTCCTGCGCTTCCAAGGCTGCGCACACTTCCGCCAACGTCTCGTATGTGCCACACTCAGCAACCGACCTCTTATCATTGAGGATATTCGCTCTGAAGATGAGAACCCGGGCTTAGCACCTTTCGAGGCCAGTCTGTTGCGACTATTGGACCGCGTGACGAGTGGCAGTCACCTGGAGATCAATGAGACGGGTACAAAGCTGCGATACCAGCCGGGTCTTGTGCTGGGCGGCCGCGTCGTTCACGACTGTGGCACCGGCCGCTCCGTCGGATGGTTCTTGGAGGTGTTGGCGGCTCTTGCACCTTTCGCCAAGCTGCCACTCCATGCGACGCTGGACGGCGTAACGAACGACCACCAGGACACGTCAGTGGACCAATTCAAGGCGACGACGTTGCCGTTGCTGAAACACTTTGGTCTTGACGAAGGCCTGGACTTTGTGGTTAAGAAACGTGGTGCGCCGCCGCTCGGAGGAGGACAAATCATCTTCCAGTGTCCACAGGTTCGTGAGTTACGAGCTATCCACCTGGTGGACGAAGGATTTATCAAACGCGTGCGCGGTGTGGCGTACAGTACGCGCGTGTCACCACAGACGTCCAACCGAATCGTTGAGACGAGTCGCGGCCTGTTTAACAAGCTGCTACCGGACGTCTATATCTACTCGGACCACTACAAGGGTGCGGAGTCAGGTCAGTCTCCTGGTTTTGCATTGAGTATGGTGGCTGAGACGACTACGGGTGTCTTCCTGGGTGCGGAAGCTGCTGCGGAGCCTGGCGACTTGCCTGAAGACGTGGCAACGCGAGCTTCACATGCTCTTTGCGAGGAGATTCAAAAGGGTGGATGTGTGGACTCTACCAATCAAGCACTGGTGTTGTTGCTGATGGCGCTCGGTCCCGAGGACGTGGCCAAGGTGCGGTTTGGCAAGCTTACGCCCTACAGCATCGAGTGTCTGCGCCATCTGCGCGACTTCTTTGGCATCACGTTCAAAATCAAGCCTGACCCAGAGACGAAGACGGTGCTGCTGTCATGTCTAGGAATTGGCTTCAAAAACTTGGCCAAGAAGGTGACATAGGCACGCCTCTAGTCTCAATCAGCTTCCTAATAGAAAGAATGCATTTTTGGATATTGTGATGTGCAACATGAGTTTCCTACTGTACCTTAAGTATGTTGTTCTGGAGCTTAAAATGGTACATTAAATACCGGTAGGGAGGTGGACACTTACTTACGACGCATCTTGGACGCTTTAACGGCTTCTCCACCTGCAGCACCCATTTTCATAGCAGGTTTTGGGATGGGAGTAGCGCCACCTCGTACAGTTGGGTGGATGGACGTCAGATTTGTTGGTAACTGGTTACGTACGCGACCAGGTTCCTGAAGTTTCTGTCGTGCAGCGACTAACCATTTGCGAGCCAATGAAGTGGATGCAGCATTTAAAGACACAGGCTGACGGGTCCACTCGAAACGATGTTGCATGATTTCCTCTTCATCGTCACTCACATCCAGTTGCTGTCGGGGTTTGCCACTTTTCCCAAACACACGGTCTTGGGCTTTACGATACCATTTTTGTAACAACGCATAGGAAGCAGCGTTCATTGGTGTAGCACCCCAACCGCCATCTCCATCCAAATCATCTCCATGACCACCACCAAGTCCACGAAGATTACCAAGCTGACCGGTAGTTTTGAGATGGACAATGCAGTTTAAACACAGTGTTTTAAACTTCTGGTGCTTTGCGAAGAAATCTTTCCAAGCTGCAGTGTCGAATTCCTCTGCAAGCGTCTGACTTTCGAACTTGTCACCAAGGACTTCAATGGGAATTGCCATTTCTACTTGAAGCTGACGGCGTGAAAGACACATTTCGCACTCACTTTTTCGCGCTTGCTGGATTAAAGGCTGCACCACAGTCTTTAAACGCAAAATCCGTCGAGCTCGAGCAAGCCAGAAGCGAATGATGGAACGTGAAGGAGCTGACAACGTCACGGGACCGAATCGCGGACGGCCATCGTCATCTTCTTCGTCATCCGAGACCTGCGGGTTGAGACTATCGAGGATTTTCGCGAATTGCGCTAACAGATAGGGTCTTGCGCGGCGCAAAGTGCGAGGAGTTAGGATAGACGGCAGTTGATTCACCAGCCAGGAGCGATTGTAGTTAAGGAATTTGTTGCGGAATGTGTCCGAAGTGATGCGTTGGTTCATGAGATAAGCTTCATGAGAAGCGCCTTTAATTTTCTCGAGTTCGTCCCATCGAGGTACGCCAAACTCATCGTCCTCATCAGGTGGTGCAAGCCACGCAGTGTTTTCGTGCTTGATTTTCCAGACCTCAAACTTCACTGCCAAGAAAAGTACCAGCGTTTTAACAAAAATGGAAGCGGCCAAGATGAAAGCAAGTAGTAATGGCATGGCAGGGTCGCTAAAGAGGTTGTAGCTAGCACGCGCCATGATCTCAATTCCCACTACGAAAAACACAATTCCCGTAATATGCACCGTACACATCATGAAAAACTGCGATGAGAAGCACATTTGGTCGAGTGTACGTAATCCTTCGTCGATACATTCATCCAAGTTGGGCTCCAAACCTTTCCAGCGTTGTTCACGTTGAAGGAAGCGATATCGACAGTAAACAAGGTAATCGTACAACTTCCACCCTTGGAAAATTTCGACAACATTTAGCACGAATACCTCCGTCACAAGCTGAAATAGCAGAATGATTAGAGAATACCAGAGGTAAATCTCCATATCTTTTTCACGAATGTTATACAAAATTGGAAGCATCACTTCTTCGCGGAAGAACATCATGATGAGAATCAGTACAGGCTGGTAAAAGAGTGCGAGTCGCTCCATGGAGCATGCAGCGTAAAACTCGATAATAGGCTCCACTGTTTCCGCACCTCCACCTTCTCCACTCGCTTCCTCTTTCCCTTTTTCCTTTGCTTTCTTCTTCTTTTCATCTACATCTGGTGCTGTTACCGCAGTAGTAGAGCGTGTAAAGCTTCTGAATAGCAATGATACCCCACGTCCAACCATCTTCGCTTTACCCCAACAGTAGCCAGTAACCTCTTTAATAAAACCACTGATCGCCTCGATTGCAGTCTCAGCATATACTCGCATGAGTAACATCATGCCAAAGTCTAACGTGTTACCGAGAACAAAATCACCAAAGTCTGTGGCGCCAAAAGTCATGATTCCTCCGATAAGACTAAGGGCTGATACGAGAGGTGCCATGAGTAAAGCCTCTTTTAACTGCGACTCAATCCAGCGTTCCATTATCCAATTGATAATCTCTTGCGCGACGATCACGTAGAACATGTAATCTCCGAATGAACTCCAGAATGAAAATTCCAGCATGAGAACGAGGAACAAACCGAGCATAATCGACGCAAAAATCATGTTGGCTCGCTTCCATTGGGTTGGCCACCAGATACTGCGATCTCGAGCGTCTTCGTCCTTTTGTTCTGCGATGACCTTCTCGGAGATAGCAATAGGTTTAGGAAGAAAGATCCGAGTACCCAATACAACCAGATAGAGACCAAACACAAAGAAACAGAGCCCAATACGTCCTTTTCGAGTTTGGGTTACAGTATCGGGATCAATCTTGGTCTCAAGGTAGTGGGGCACGATATTATCCATTAACCAGTAGCCACTAGACGTGAAATACTTGTCACCATTTAGCAGGACGTAGAAACTGAAAACTACAGAGAAAATGGGCAGTGAAGCCATTGCGACACCAACTGAAGGCGGCGGCGCAATGAGCGCAAATACTGTCCAGAAGCGGAAACGAGGCGGTGACTGCAAAAACGACGAGATACGTACTACAATCCAGAAAACCAGTGCACCTGCTGTCATCATGCCTCCTAAAACGAAAAAGAGGCCGACGAACACTTGCTTTTCGAATGCAAATTGGATAATGAGCTCGAAGTAACTGAGAGGGTGCAGGTTGACGCTGAACGTGTACTGAGTGTTGGACGAATCTCGGTCATATTTATCATAGACGATGGTGGCCATAATAATCCGTTTCGCGTGTGAATCTAGCTGGTAGTACGCGACATTGAGCGTGACGGACCGTGGAAAACACAGAGTTGAGCAATCCCCCTCCAACGATTGTGCGGCAGAATTATCGACTGTAACGGGAATGAAGTAGTCCGAGCCGAATTGGTCAAGAATCTCATCATAGTACTGCCCACCACGTAAATAATCAGATAGTGTAGCTGGTTCACGTAAGATATAGTATAGCGCAGCCCCTGCTGATTGCTCAAACCATCGAGGAGTAACATCGGCAGTCGGCAGATCCTCTTCGTAATTACACTGAATATCCATCATACATATGTCGGCTACAGGTTCTTGCGCAACGTCCAGTGGCCCTACATAGCGAATATCATCTTGATTTGGTAGAGGTGGGAATGCACGTCGCCACCAGGTACGTCCGTAGCTTCCTGTCTCTGAAGTTGTTGCTGGAAGTTGACAGGAATCACTTTCAAATAGATCAAACAGAGGCATATACGAGTCGTACTCCTTACAATTTGATAAGAAAGGTAGATACGAGAGCAGCATTTTGTCAAACTTGAATAAATGCTGCGAGCCAGTAGCATCAGTCGGGTCCACATGCATTTCCTGAAACGTTTCGCGATACTTTTCCACTTTTTCGTGAGTTAATGAAGCGGATCCATACGGCATGAGCCAATACGACGTATCAGTGATAACTTCATGGTACGGGTCAACCACAAGCGGCACCTCGTTCGCCTTGCTACTAACGTTGTGTGATAGCAGGACACGACCACGGTCATAAGCCTCGTATTTCGGAGGAAGATTAAGAGGTGGAGACGTGTAGTCTCCATCCCCTCCGAAATAAGTAATGAGGAAAGTATAGTCACGAGGAATCATTTCAGCTTCGTATGAAATGGAACGGGAGAGTGGCCGGGTATCTGCTGTCACACCTTGTGTGACGTTGCTTCGTGTCGGTGTCTTCAGCCTTACAGTCGTTGAATTCACGAAGAAAGGGGCGATGGACGCATACAATCCATACATGATATGAATTTCCACTTTGAAAGTCACATCCTCTAGTGCTAATAAAGTGAGATTGAGCAGATCATTTTTATTCACTGCAGTCGACAAGAACCAACGTGGCAGTCTCATAGGAAGATGACACGGAGATGTCTCGATATCCGGACCACTTGGAAGCACTACACCACGAGAGTCGCAAGTCTGATCTTCACACGTACTATTTCTCACAAAAATCGCAATTTTGTAGTGTTCATCGTAAATGAGGTCTTCTGGTAGATGTCGAAAATCAAACGATAACTTCGCTTTGCCTAGTCCAGTAAGAGGGAACCACGCCTTGTCATCGTTTCTAAATCCTTCCTCCTTTTCATCTCGTATCAAACACGTTTTCATAAGTTCCTTCATACTAAAAGTTGCAGCTTCTTTATCTGAAACAAATCGAAAAGTGGCTCTTGTCGTTGAAAAATGTACACCAAAGTTCGAGACGCTCACATGCACCGGTTGGGAAAACGAAGCTGCCATGGCTGCTGTATCATTTCCAGTGAATGGAGGTACTCGGCAGGCTACACGAGTGTTACTTACGAAAAACGCAGGAGTTTTCTGAGAGAATGGGGATTTCGGTAGCTGGAATTTGCAGACCAAACGACCAGTATCTTGGAAATTACGACCGATAACAGTTAGCAATACTCCACCACTAGCTCCCATCCTGGTTGGACACACACGGAGTGCATCAATGGTATCATTTTTCCAGAAAGGTACCGAAGCAGACTCGTTTACAGGGTAAACTGCATTAACGACTTCCACTTCACCCGTGCGACTGCTTTCCACTGTGGAGTCAAATTTGACGTGACTTCCTTGAAAATCATAAGTAAACTGGGGATAGTACTTCTTTTCTGGTAGCTTGTCACAAATGGGAACAGGTCGAATACTACAATCCACTAATTCATCTTCGCTTGAGCTCGACCATGTACCACTAGGACAGTTGATGTATATACTGCTACTGTTCGCTGTACCAAGGGGGCAAAACTTGCCGTCTGGACATTTGTTTTTGTTCTTTTCGATTGTTTTGGTGCCACGAACACAAATATTTCCTTTTTCACAAACCTGTGTGTACTGCTCACTGATTGGAGTTGAAGACGAGCAATAGTGACCACCAGGACACAAGTGACCAAACTGTGCGCGTCGGTTTGTCCCTTCTCCACATACATATCCAGCAGCACAAGGCAAACTTGAAGCCATAGTAAACATACCTGCACTACCGCAAACCCGGCCGGCTGGACAAATCTCGCACTGTGAAATATCTGGGAGGCCTGTGTGTGGAGACCACGTACCTTCAGGACAGGCTCGACAGGTTATACTGTCTGCCAGCGATCGATAAAATCCACGAGGACAGAGAGATGGTATGTAAGTACCGTATCCCGGGCAGCTGTGGCCCGCCGGACAAAGCTCACACTCTACCGTAGCTTTTAGCGGTGTATATGTACCAGGGAAGCACATTGTCGACGCGACGGACCCAGTTGTTCCTGCAAAACTACCCACTTGAGCTTGGGTCGGAGAACTCGAACCTGGAGGACAATAGTGACCAGCATAGCAAACTGCTGTCCCAGACAGCGTCGATGTAGCTTCTTGACAAAAAGTACCTTCAGTGCAAACTTGAGGAGCCATCGCACCCTCTGGTCGACTGGGAATCCAGTCAATTGTTGTGTTGTGAGCCACACCTCCAAGGCAGAAAGTTCCCTTCGGACAAGGCATAGGTCGATACGGGATAACATCGGACGGATCTAGCGTTCGGGTGCCTTCTCTGCAAACATATCCTGCTGGGCACAGCAGAACCGGAGCAGCAAGCCCAGTAGAAATACAAACAAATCCAGCAGGACACAGTACTGGAGCAAGCATTTTGGACTGAGGACAGACGTTCCCAGACGGACACAGTGTACAATTTGATTGCTGGGGAATTGGATTGTATGTTCCTGGGTAGCATTCTCGTGGTCGAAGGTTCCCAACACCGGGACAATAGTGACCTGCAGGACACACAATAGCGTCGACATCATTCGGACAATAGTGACCGGTGGGACACGGCCCTTTTCCCTCTGGTGTGGAGGATCCACGTGGGCAGAAGAATCCACGATAACATTTCTGTGGCGCACTGTAATTATTCGCTTGTACTTGCTGGACAGCAACACCACGCCTACAAAAAGTTCCGATAGGACACGAGTACGGGCGTTCAGCTAGAAGAACGGTGCTGTTCTCGATACAAAGTCTGGAATCACAGTTAAGTAAACTGGGGGGATGCTGGATACGACGATTGCCAATTGCAGGAGCCACACGAGGTATTAAAGCCCATGCTCGAGACTTCTCCACGAAAGATGCAAGTTGAGTCTCTTTGTCGATCGAATACTCTGTATTTGTGACGAAATCTCGGATATCTGTCGTTTTTGTGCCCTTGCGGCAGTAATGACCTGATGGACATCTCTTCAGTGGTGTTCGTAGTCCGTGTTCATCGCACACCATACCTGGTGGACACAGTAATGGCTTTGACATTCCATGATCTGGACAGAAAAACCCAATGGGACACGGAAGACAAGTCACTTGATTCTGCCTTGGTTGAAAAGTTCCTGGTGAACAGACTGAGAAGTTGCTCTGATGCGATTCACAGACGGTACCGTTCGGACAAGGCATAATATTTCCATTTGTACAGAATCTCGAACTTGGACATTTGTGCAAGTAGGTATATTGAAGACCACTGTTAGTGAAATCCACTTGGTTACTCGTCATCTCCACTGAAACAATTCCATTTGTTCGTCTTAAATCGATCAGTTGTCGGGGTGCAACGCATATCGCCATGGATTCCGATAGATACGTTGCTGAGCTTAAAATGTCACCAAAACGACAAGATAATTGAGTGTGATTTACGAAGTTTCGACCCCGGAAGAAGACTGTTGTTCCTCCTTCTTTCAATCCTGTTGTAGGTGATAGTCGTGATACAGACATATCCCTAACGTACAGGTATTTAGCAGAGCTGGTGGATACATCTATTCCATTGTTTGAGACTCGCACGGTCACTCGTCCGGGAGTATCTCGTGGTGCAGCACAGGAAATCAAGGACGAGCTAATGAAAGTAGCTGGAACTTTACTTAACCTGAAGATACACGCGAGATCCACCGTGTTCACAAAATTTGCTCCTCGAATCGTCACGACTGTGTTAGCATCGATACTAGGGCCCAAGTTGGGAACCAGCTCAAAAATCACGATATCGTCAACGTATTCAAAAACTGCGCTTGGTGCGCTAAAATCACGACCATTTGCGCTCAACTGAACCATTTGTTTACCTGGTTTGTCCGCTTTAGGACTGACACATTTGACCAAATTTGATGCGAGTACTTCTCCATCACACTTGATTCCTCCGACGCGACACTGGATCCCGCCATCGCTAATTTCAAGGTTGTACGACCGAATTAGCAATTCTGTTCCACCACTCATACTCCCGAATGAAGGGGTTATTGACACTATATCGGCAGCGGTTGTGTAAGTGAAAAATACCGGATTTGGAGTGAATGACACTTTGTTATTCGTCACAGTGATGCGTACAACGGAGCTCATATCACGCTGAGGCGGAGAAAGGCACACAACTTCCGTAGAAGAGACGTATTTAACTACCTGTGTCAACTCCAAGTCTCCAAATTTGCAATATAATTGCGAGCTCTTACGGAAGTGCATGCCGTGTATTGTCACTGCTGTTCCACCTATCTGGGGACCGTGCGTGGGAGAAATAAAGTCCACAAAGGCGTCCGTGTACACTGTGACGGTGAACGGACTATTCGAAAATCTGTGGCCATCATTTGAAACCTGGAAAACGTATCGATTTGGTTGCAGCCGAGGGGTTGCGCACATAATTTGCTCGGGAGAATGAAACCTTGCTCCTACAGCAACGGTGCCAAAACGACAAGACAATTCCATCGAGTTCATGAAGTTTAAGCCGCGAACGGTAACAATTGTTCCTCCTGAAATGGGCGTCTCGGGTGGGTCGACCGACAGAATCGTTGGAATAATTAATGGCACTTGGTTCTCCTTAATTTTCTCTTTAAGCATCGCTAACCTGCGCCTGGATGATTCGTCCGGGCTCATATAGTTAAATAGGATCTTTTCAGATGGAACTTCAGCTCCGTGATCCCACAATTTTACCTGAAATTCACCAAACGTTGTTTGTTTTGGAGACTTGCAATGAAGAAGATTAGTAGTTACGATGTATGCCGAAGTGAATACTTGACCGAAACTGCAATGTGATACTACGTTTAACCGAGAACCTACAAAAGATACGAGCTCACCACCTTCCATAGCTCCGGATAGAGGCTCAACGGAGGCAATTAGCGGAGGTTCGATAAGCTGGACGAGAGCAAAACTGTTTGACTTCAGGATTCCGTCATTTGAAATGTAAACATTCCAGGATCCCGGTGTAAGTCTGGGAAGTGAACACTGTATCTCGGATGATGATACAAACACCGCACGACTTGGAACGTCGTTGAAAAAACAGCTCAAATTGACGCTGTTACGTGCATTTTCAGCAGTAATTACAACCTTGCTGCCTTCAATTGACGACACCCGTTGAGGGCTTACTGCTTTTACCTCCTCAGCCGAGACAAATGTAAAAAACACATGATCTCTTGAGTAATCTTGACTGTTGTCTGCAACCATAACGCGAATTCTTTCCAGGATCCCGGTGTAAGTCTGGGAAGTGAGCACTGTATCTCGGATGATGATACAAACTCCGCACGACTTGGAACGTCGTCGAAGAAACAACTCAAATTGGCACTGTTACGTGCATTTTCAGCAGTAATTACAACCTTGCTGCCTTCAATTGACGACACTCGTTGAGGGCTTACTGCTTTTACCTCCTCAGCCGAGACGAATGTAAAAAACACATGATCTCTTGAGTAATCTTGACTGTTGTCTGCAACCATAACGCGAATTCGCTGTGGAACATTGAGTGCTGGAATCGTACACAGTATCTCAGTATCTGACAGAACTACTGTTCTTGGTGCTTGTGCTGAACCAAAGTAGCATGTCGATTCGTTCACTTTGAAGTTGGCTCCCTGTATTAACACTTCTGTTCCTCCCAGTTGTGTTCCAGTATTCGGCGATACTCGAAGTACAGAAGGGGGAAGCTGAAACTCAAATTTTTGTTCTTCTCCGCTGTTTAGGCAGTCTTGTCCGTTATTGCTCACGCTCAATGGTACGATCTTTGTGCCTAGATAAGGCGACAAACATTCAATATGCGATGCGTTTATAAACGTAGCTGATACTAAAGTGTCATCGAAGCAGCAAGAAAGCTGCGGTGTGAAGATAAAATTCCACCCTTTCACAATCACTTTTGTACCACCACGAGATGAACCTGCGACAGGAACTATGCTATCGATCACAATAGGGTGATGCATCTCCAAAATGAGAGACTTGTCAGTTATCTGGACGCCAAATGATCTTACGCTTACTTCAACAGGTCCTACACGGTTTATCACTGGCGACACACAGTGAAGACTTGAGTCGGTGACGAATTCGGCTTTAGAGCAAGCAAAATTAGTGTCATTTGCCCTACACGGTTTATCACCGGTGAAACACAGTGAAGACTTGAGTCGGTGACGAATTCGGCTTTAGAGCAAGCAAAATTAGTGTCATTTTTACCAAAACAGCATTCCAGTTGTGCATTACGCCGAAAATCATGACCAAATATCATAATTCCACATCCACCGCTATTATGACACACCCAAGGCTCTAAAGTACTAAGGAACACATTCGCGACATACGTAAATGCCAGGTTTTGAAGACATGCCACTGAAATTCCGTCCACAATCAGTGATACTAACACACTTCCAGGCTTGCTGGATAATGGTACTATACAACTTACTTCTGCTTGAGATTCGTATGCAGCCACTGTGATATCTAAGATTTTATCGTCTTGTAAAAACTGACATGCCATCGCTGTTGTATTCGAGAAAGAACTCCCCCTTAAACGAAGCGCGTAACCTCCTCTGAGCGGACCAGCGCTTGGTATCAGTTTATACACCGAAGGGAGACGAATATATGTGAAATTGAACTGTACAAGGGAGAAGTCTTGGCTGTTTAGAGAAATACTAAGGTTGGTGGACCCTATTGGATGAGCTGGTGCTTCGCATGATATAGCAGAATCATTCCAGAATGTTGCCGGAGTCCTAATGTTACCATACCGGCATTCCAATCCAGTTGAGTAACGAAAATGACGGCCCTGAAGAAAAACAATCGTTCCGCCATTACTATCACCAATAACTGGCATGATATTTTCAATTTGTGGATCTAGCACATATTCGAAATTCATTTTTAAAGTAATCACATCTTGACCGTTTAAAGCCAAAAGAATAGGGACTCGATTTGAGCCTCCACTGGCTAATGACAACTTTGCTGGAGAAGGGGGAGTCACGCATTCAATTGCTGTGTGATTTAACAACCACCCATGAACACAGTGATACCGGTCTCCAAAGCAGCACAGGGTAAGCTTTGAAGCATATAAATTCAAGCCTGTAATTTGCATCAGCGTTCCACCAGTTGCTGGTCCTAGCAGAGGGGATATCTGACGGAATCGTGGAGTGAGCACATACTCATAAGTCACACCATTTTGAGTAAAATCAACTCCATCGTTAATAGATATCTCGAGAGATACAACCTCTGCGTATTGATTAGAAGGTGCGATACAAGCTACTTCCGAGTCCGAATGACCGAAAGCTCGGACAAAAGTTTCTCCAAATCGACACAAAACATGTTCCGCAGAAAAGCCAAACCCCGAGACTGTTACCATAGTTGATCCGTTCATTGAACCTCTTGTGGGAGATATTCTATAGACTTGTGCCTCCACCCGATAACTAAAAATCTGCTGCGTCGAAACAAAGTCACGGCCGTTCACTGAGAGATAAATGGAAACTTCACCCGAGCTGAACGAGAACGATGGGCTAACGCAAATCAAACTATTGGCATCGACAATTGTTGCACTGGTTGCACTACTTTCACCAAATCGACACCAATATCGATCTGCATCATCAAAATGTTTTCCTGTAATGAATACTGCAGTGCCACCTGCTGTACTCCCTGTGGATGGATAAATCTCCGAAACGTCAAACTTGGTCTTGAAATGAACAACCATAGAACGACTTGCATGCACAAAATCCACGCCATTGTTCGTCATGCCAATTTGAATGTTTCCTACCCAATAATTTGTTGCTGGTGATAGACACTTAATGTGCTGGGATGACACCCAGATGGCTTGAACAGATTTTCTTAGTGTTAAATCAGTGTTATTGCCGGTAAAATCACATCGAAGCAGCGGTGAGTGCACAAATCCATGCCCATAGACGTCAAAAAGTGTCTCGAATCTCTCGTTTAGTGCTTCTAATGGGGAAACCATCAATATTTCAGGCAACTTCGTGTACGTGAAAGCATTTGAAAGTTTCCCAGACAACCGACGACTAGAAGACCAAATAGAAACGTCGACTTTTCCCGTATCCAAAACAATGGGGCTAATACAAATGATTTCGGTTGACGAAAGTATCTGGGCAAAGTGGCTACTTTTGTGGCCGCCGAAGTTGCACTCTATCATTTGGTTCACTTTAAAGTCTCCACCGTAGATACGCACTTTTGTCCCTCCCGTCACTGCGCCATTAATAGGAGCGATTTTATCAATTGTAAGACCAGGAAGAAACTCGAATGACTGCGGTGCGGAAACGAAGTCAATTCCATTAAATGAAATCCCAACCGAAACCAATTTAGGAGTAGGTGATAGGGGAATGCGACAAAGTACGCGGGACGAACTTTCAAATATCCCCGTAGAACTAAGAGACCCAAACAAACAGTCAACACGCCGAAATGGAGCAAAATTTCTTCCGCTGATAGTTATAAACTCGACACTATCCTCACCAGAAGATAAAATCGATCCGGATTTTGGTTCAAAATCGAAAATGTCAGGTATTTCCACTACATCCATGTCGACCGAGTTTAGAGCATACTCAATATCATTGTTAAACAGGCGAACAATGAGTCTCCCCGGTCTTAACATTCTGGTTGGAGGCGTTTGGCAAGATACCCTCGTTCGCGAGATGAACGTCCCTAATGTTGTGATGTTTAAACCGTCATACTTACATTGCCAGTGACGAGATGGGAACAGATCCACACAGATCAGTTCAATTCTTTCCGTATGAGAAGGCATAATTGCATCTGGAGTAACTCCCGTCAGCACAACAGGCTTAAAAACATTGAAAGTGAAACCAGTTTCAAAATATGCCTCGCCGCTTATACTCAGAGCAACTGGGAGAACCTTGGTCGGATCCAAGCATGTTGATGAGTTCATTCTAAATGGACACGTAATTTCAGTTTCTGACGTGGAGGTGGCTGGGATACCATTGGTGCTCTCACCAAAGCGGCAAATAACCATCATATCCTTTGTAAATCCTTTACCCACGAGCTTTACAGAATAGTATTTATTGTACATCCCGCTTGGAGGGAGAATTTCCTGGATGAGTGGTGTATCAATATAAGAGAATGTAATGTTATTAGCATCAGTTATTAGCGTAGACGAACGTTCCAATGACAGTAAAAGTGGTACATTGTACTCGACTTTGAACATGGGAGGACTAACGCAGATAACAAGTGAGTCATTCACGTAAAAAGCAGGCTCAGCGACTTCACCAAACTGGCATCGAAGTTCTTGGTGATGAATGAATCCTTTCCCGCGAACAACCACACGCGTTCCCCCACGCGTAAGACCAATTAGTGGAGTAGCGCTCGCGATTTCCATGGTACCATAGAATTGGAAAGTAAACGATCTTAAGACGTAAGATTCCCCAGATTCGTTGAGTGCAACAACTTGCATGTCAACTGTTCCAGCGGAATGATATGGTGTCTCGCATTCTGCGTAATTCTTGCCAATTAAAGTAGCATTTCTCCAAATGCTGTCAAATAAGCAGTAAAGCCGAACTGAAGACTGCAAATGTCTCGCTTCAATGCTAATAATCTCACGACCACGAAAGGAGCCGTATAGTGGTGTCACCTTCAATATTTGAGTGAGAGGAAGTAGTATAACTTCTTTCCCAGTGTACTCAAAAGTTTGGTTGTTGACTGATACGAAAAGTTCGCACCCCACCGAGCAAGCGTCAGCAGTCGCTTTCGCTTCAAATGCGTAGCACGATGCGTTCACTAGTTTCCCAGCAACGCCAAAAGTATGATTAGTTTTGGTATCATATTCATTTCCAGCTTGTTCGAGTCTCACGAAAATCGGCGACGAGATATTGGGAAAGTTTCCACATGCTTGAATTCGGTAAACGCTATTCTGCATATCAGGTAATATCTCCAGAGACGTAATAACCGGAACCACTGTGTATTGGAACTTAAATGTTTCTTCAGCATACGGGAGGCCATCACTTTCCAGTGAAACATTAACAATTGTATTGTTCCTCAGCGATGGAGATGGGGGTACATTGCACATAACTTTTCCGTGATAGAGAGTGGCATTGACCGACGTTATTCCGAATACACATCGGAGAGATGCCGTGAAAAACAAATTCAACCCCGTGATTTCCACCACAGCGCCACCAGATACACTATCAACTTGAGGGGTCATGGAAAGTAAAGTGGGCTTAACTTTAACAGTAAGTTTCAGCTCCGTTGGTAAAATATCATTTCCATTAAAACTAACATGAACTGATACCAGTCCCGGTTTGAGTCGAGGAAGAAAACAATGAATTTCCCCTTCACCTTTAAATACCAATGGGTATTTAGGCGTAGGTGCAAAATTGTAGCTACAAAACGCAGCTCCCGAATTTTCATAAAAACCTCCGCCAAATATTCTGACAAACCCACCCGTGTGCTCACTGACAATAGAAGGCGTCAGAGAAGTGAACTCAGGTTCATCCTGGTAGTGGAATGTATACGGCAATGGAAGAATATCTTCTGTAGAAAAGAACACACCTAGTCGTACACTAATCATGTCAGACATTGGAGGAGTCGTGCACCTGATGTTAGACTCGTTAGTGACTCGTGCAGGGGCAAAATCAACGCCGAACGAGCAAAATAACGGAGCCCCGTCCCTTGCTCGGTATAAAACCGAAAAATTACCTCGTAGAACGATATCGGTCCCTCCACGGACATTACCTCGTAAAGGTTTAATGGAAACGATACTTGGAACAGAAAACGAATTAAACAATAATGGGGTCACAACCTCCCATTGCTCACCATCAGCTCGAATACTGAAGTCAGAGCTACTAGGCTTTGCGACAGGGGGTGAGATGCACACAATCTTTTGGCTAGATACGAAAGCTGCTGACACAGCTAGGTTTCCGAAGACACACTCTAAATCTTGCGAGAATCTCATTCGAAATCCATGAACCGCAACGACAGTTCCACCTCGAGTCCAGCCTGATGCAGGATGAATTAGTCGTATTATTGGTTTGGGCCTAGTCGCAGCAAGTGAACGTGGGGTTATAGTGGGTTGAAGCTCCATGTTTTTCTGCTTCAAGGGAATAATATCATCGGAAATAAATTCACTGTCGGGAACGTTAAGTGCTTTTTGATCCTCATTTTCAAGTGGTGGCATGAAGGTGAACATGAAGTACTCGTGTAATGTGATATTGCTGCCAAGGGAGAATCGCACAGCTACTGTCATGGCACGAGAGGGTGGGGTACGACAACGAATTAGCGTTGTATTCACGAATGTTGCACGTGACGATTCACCCAAAAAGCGACATCTAATGTCTAAATCGCTTGAAAATCCTTGACCAACGACATCAATGGCAACGCTTCCATGTGTACTACCGCTATCCGGACTAATGGACAGAAATACGAGCTCTTGTTTATACTCAAAAGTTGTTGTTACCTCCGGGTACAAAAGAGAAGTTGCTGGTAGCAGTTGGAAGACACCTTTCTCTGGCTTGTGAACTGGCGATTCACACTTCATTTGAGTGTCAGATATGTATTCTGCGCGTGATGATACCCAATACGATTCATTCTCGGTCCTAAATCCGCATTTTAAACGCATCCACGGCTGGAAGCCTTTGCCCGATACGATTAAATCAATTTTTCTAGACGAGATTCCAAATGGAGGAGTAACACTTGATATCTGAATAGGGAGATGTGCAGAAAACACTTTACTTGTAGATTTGTAGTCACGACCATTTGACGAAATGTGCACGGAGTAGACGCCGGATTTCATTCGCGGAACTTTGCAAATCACAGCTCCTGGTTTAGCTGAACCAATTTCACCGTAATATTCACTGTCCATTCCAACGAATTTGCAGGAATTGTCTTCAAAGTTCTTTCTGGAAGTATTAAAAGTAATTTCAATACCATACCCTCCGATCGCAGATCCGAAATCTGGAGATAATAAATCAGCATTACTGGTTGATTCCTTGAATGTAAATGGAGACTGGTATAATATCTGCGTATGTCCGTTCAGTGTTTCAAGAGCCACC
This sequence comes from Phytophthora brassicae, assembly GCA_024679045.1. Lineage (NCBI taxonomy): Eukaryota > Oomycota > Peronosporomycetes > Peronosporales > Peronosporaceae > Phytophthora > Phytophthora brassicae. The sequence continues at coordinate 18,024 of JAIKVB010000087.1, read as the reverse complement.
ATCAATTGAACTTCGCTAGGTGACCAGCTCCGACGCGTTAAGCACTTAATGTGATGCTTCGAGACGAACAGCGCCTGCACTCGCATTGCAGCTGACCCGAAAATACAATAGATAAGGTCTTCTCTATCGAAATTGTCTCCAACAAAATTGATGTCAGATGTTTCTCCTGCGTAAACTTGTTTCGGCTCCAAATTGGCAATTCTTGGGGGATGAGCATACTCTACTGAAAAGATTCCCAGCAGTTCGGAATTACCAGCACACGTTACTCGAAGTGTATAGTTTCCAGGATGTTTTATGGGTAGTTCACATTTCATACTATCTTCCGACGTCACAATACCGACAATACTATCCCGGCCGATATGACACGCTAGTTTCATTGAAGTGTGGAATCGGAATCCAGATACGCTGATTGAAAGACTTTGTCCATGACGCAGAATATTTGCTGAAGGCCCATAAATGGAGCTCGGACACCCTGAGTTCGTGATAATGTCCTGGTGGAGCAAAATCACATTATTTAAGGCAAGCGTTACGGTTTTCGGGTAATCTTGTTGAATTACGGGATCTGTAACACATTCCATCCCATAAAAATTTACCTGTCGTGGTGTTCCTGACCTAAATTTTCCATCAAACCTACACTCATAATGATCGTTCAAAATGTTGTTTCCCTCAATATTCACACTCCACCGCCCATCACTCAGCTCTTTGGTGGATCGGATGCGCAAGTTGCTTGGTTTATCATAAAACAAAACCTCCAGGGTATTGCTACTCATTTCAATACCATTCAGGCTAACGCCAAGTGATACAACGCCTCTTAGTGAGTTTGGAGTAATGCACGTTATCATCGACTCATTAAAGCTGAAAGCTGACGTCATCACGTCTCCAAAAATGCATTTCATTTCGGGCATTTTCCTTAAATTTGTACCATAAACCTTGATCGGAAGACCCCCGACTGCAACAGTTTGATTAGGGTCAGCTGAAAACAGCATTGGAGTCTTGTAAGCAACAACACTGAGATATTTTTCCGACCACGAATAATCGTCTTGGCTTAGTCTGAGTGTTACAGCTCCAGGACGCATTGGCGGTGTGACGCAGCGAATTTGAGTGGCCGAGAGTGCCAAACCCCGTACAGTGATGTTACCAAACAAACACTGAAGTGAAGTGGCCGTAGTTACGACATTTATCGTGGATATAATAACCGCAATACCTCCTCTTTCGTCAAAGTTCTTTGGTGATACGCTCAAGGGTTGGATTGCTGGAATTACTCGAATAATCTGATGAGTTGAAATCTTTTGCATCACGTCTTTTGTATAAGCAAGTACCAGCTCAAACTCTCCTGTTCGACTTGCATCAAAAGTACACCATAATATATCAAACTCACGGTATAACTCACAGGTAGGTTGGCCTAGAATTTCACAGCCCACTAAGTCTGCCAATCCAGATCCAACCACGGATACGTTTATAACTTTGTTTGCTTGCGATACTACTGAAGGTACGACGCTGGTCACAATTGGTCCTGTGTCGTAGGTATAATGTACATCGACATCATCGTCAACATGAGCAAAGGAATTGTACACGCGAACACTGACCAACACAGAGCCATTTGTCACAGCATGTGGTGAAGTGCACTCAATACTCGATGAGTTGAGAACCCGAGCTAGCACACTTCTTTCTCCAAAAAGACACTTGATTCCCTCGTAATTACCGAAAACACCTACCAGAGTCACAATAGTACCACCCAGAAATGATCCTTGATGAGGCGACATACCAGCGATTGACAATCTAGCTAATCCCTCATATACCGCCGAAGATGCTGAAATATCTACACCATTATTGGAAACTCGGACAACTTTCTTTCCAAGTCTAATGAATGGGACGACACACTCAATTTGAGATGGCGATATATAGTTTATCCCAGGTGATTCGATCTCATCAAAAAGACATGTCAATGTAGGTGAATCAATGAAATTATCCCCAATGACACGTATTCTTCTCTCTGTGGACCTGGTTTGAATACCACGTGAAGGGTCAACCAGGAAAACCTGCTCGCGCGGAACGGCTTCGTAATTTGTAAACGGATTAGACACTCGGCTGGCACCTCCGACAACAACCTCCAACAAGTGGGGTCCAACATTCATAGGCGGAGTTTTACACCTGATAATTGTTTTCTCAATAATTTCGGCGTCAACTGCAGTGGCCCCATCAAATAAGCATTTAACCATGTGCTCTGGTAAGATATTTATTGTTTCAATAGCTAACAGCGTTCCCCCATCAGCAGGACCGAAACTTGGTGTGACGTCAAGGATATAAATGGGAGCGTAAATCACGAATGGCAGGGTAGATGACTTCATTTCACCAAAAGTAATCCACATGTCAACAAATGTAGTGGTGTTTAATGCTGTGAGCATAGGGGTTAAGCAAATGATCTCAGAGCTAGATATAAGAGAAGCTTTTGCAATACCATTGAGTCCAAAATGGCATGTGGGCTGAACATCGCTAAGTAAACCGGATCCATCAATTTTGATGAGAGTGCTACCAGCCGTTGTACTACTAGAAGGTGTTACTCGCTTCAGAAGTACTGGACTACGTACTGAGATGTGTAAGCTATTACTCGAAACCTGAACACCACTCTGAAACAAAGAAAGTCGGCACACACTGATCGGATGGGGTGTAGCCAACAGTTCACATTGAACGGTACTATCTGTCGAGAAAATCACGTTGCTCGTGTATAAAATAGTATCACTTCCACTCATGCACTGAAAGTGGCATGAAGTACTTTTCGATACAAAAGAAAATGTGCCTTCAAGCTCGAAAATCGTATTTTCTGTGGCTGTAAATACATTTGGAGATATCTTCGCGACCAAAGAGAGTTCAATCAGTTCAACGTGTGCTCGAGCAATCGGGGTTGCTGAAGGCTCAGACGACGTCATAATACCAAGCTCTACCACTGTGGAATACATTTGCCTTGGGATGGTGGGTACGGGACACACCACAGTCGTTCTGTTCTGAATAAGTACTGGCAAAACCATTTCTGTTAAATCTCCAAAACGGCAGCTAACTATCGAATTCGGCTCAAAGTTCTTGCCATTCACAACAATATAATGTGGTTGCCTGGTTCCAACCACAATTAGTGGAGGTATTAAACTGGAGATCTGGGCTCCATCATGAAATTCGAACTCCAGGCCCGTATAGATATTTTCTGTCACATCAGAAGATACCATTAGTGAAACAGTTCCCATAACTTGAGGAGGGTTCAGACATTTGGCACTAGAATCATTAAGTAGCACTAGGGGAACGCACGCATTGCCAAAACAACACGACATTTGGGGATGAAAATATCGACCTGTCAGTATGAGTGGAGTGTGTCGTCCTACTGGTCCCTGGTTAGGAGTAACCATGGTGATAACAGGTACGTCAACCACATCTATTGACTCGGTAGCATATTTGATATTCCCTCCGTTATGAACAATCCCAATTTGATACCTGCCCGATGCAGTAGAAGCAGGAATCTCACAGATAATCTCGTAAGGCGATAGCCATGACGTACGGTAAACTAGTATTGGTTCAACTGATAGACTTGTGGCAAGAACACAGTTACTTTGATTGCTGAATATGAAAGGCCCCCCTTTGATGAAAAGTTTGGTAACTCGACCAACGAGAGCTCTGAGAGGAGCCACAGATGATATGACGATTTCTGGGACGTAACGAAAGAGCAGGGTATTGCTCTTTACCACACCAAATACCGTTTGAAGAGAAACCGGAATCTGCAAAGACGTATCATGTGTCGGCATCGGTACCTCGCACCGCACAAAATACTTCGAAATGATTTCAGCACTAACTCGAACCTGTCGATCTTCCCACCCAAAGACGCAGTTCAGCGATTCATCTACAATACCCCCACCAGACACGGAAATACTAATGTTTTGTCCAACGGATACAAACATCGGTGATACTCCAGTAACGTGAAGTGTCGTAGTTGCTTCCAAGCTAATAGAAGTTACGGGAGAAAAATACAAACCATCATTAGAAACTGATACACTCAGGTTCTGCCCGTAGCGGGAAACCCCGTAGATAGAGCATCGAACAGTGTCAAGATATATCATACGAGCTGTGATCACATTGGACCCCACTCGACAAACTAATGCTGACTCATTGACAAATTGTAACCCTTTGATGACCAAGTCCAGTACGGAGCTTTCACTTCCGTGGTAGATTGTAGAAACGTTGGTAATAATGGGAGAGGCTAAGTATTTGAACTCAATCTTCTCAGTGCTTTCGGCAACTCTCTCGGTGCCATTTTCACTCGAATCTGTGTACAGAAGATCAAAGCTGACTCGGTGACTAGTTAGGGGTACAAAAGGATGCGATGGAGGTGAGGTGCACAGTAACTGGTTATCATACACGAAGACCGCCTTCGCGTAAAGATTACCAAACCGACAGCGCAAGGTTGACGCGCTCATGAATCCTTCTCCTTGTACCACAATATCATCGCCACCATTCATGCTTCCTTTACTTTGAGATATCGTCCCTACTCTGGGTGGGGCAACGAAAAGAAACCAGGATGTTTGCTGCGTCAGTGCATGTCCGTCCCCATCTAGTAAATTCACACTAGCGAATCCTGATGTGGTCATTGTTGGTAATTTCACTGTCCAATGACCTTTATTTCGTGATGGGTACACACTCGAGCACTGTGTTACATTGAAGCAGCACTTCCAGTTACCAGTTTTGTTGGTCCAGTAGAATGCACTCAGATCGAGCAGCACAACTCCTCCGCCAACAGTCGATCCAATACTCGGCTGTAGTTTCCACGAGACACTGTCAGCACTAATATTATGAGGTATAACACTCTCGCTTTGACTGATTTGACCATTACGTTTTGACCAGACACTGAGATGGGTGGGCTTATTATCGCTATTCCAAGGTGGAAATCCACAATAAAACTTCGTTGAATTTACAAACTTGGCGGGTACAGCCACAGACTTATCAGACGAGTCAAACCTACAGACGAGATCAAGTCTAACGTCAAAATCAAAGCCAGTAATCACCATAAGGGGTAGGAAGCCCCGTTCTGAGTATGGTAATACTGCTCGGACTTCGGGTCGCTGGAGCACGGAAACGTTAAATCCTGTCTCAATCAAATCGTCTCCATTAAATGTTAGTAGCACTTGAGCTTCCATTGGGGGTATTAGGTATTCCCCATTTGTATCATCCTGATGGGAGCAAGTTATGAGACTATCGGAGCGCCAGTGGGCTAGCAACTTGTAGTCGCCCTTATCCGTACGCAAAATGCACTTTAAGCCATCAGAAAACACAAATCCGCTGCCGTAAACAGATAAAGACAAGTTTGGGGATACAATAACTTGACGCGGGAGAATATTTGATATGTAAAATTCTGGCGTAGCATGAAAAATCACTTCCGTAGAGTTAATCAGACCAAGCGCTGATGTCCCTAATGATATTTTAAAAGAATTTGGTCCTGAATCCATGGCAGGGGTTATACACTGTACAGTCGATGCATTAATCTCCAAAGCCAATGAACACATATGTTGACCATAGCAACATCGAATCTCGATGACGGAATCCATAGCTAAACAATCACGAGTGAAGACAGTAACTAACGTGCCTCCTCGTGAACTACCGCTGCTAGGTTGAATTAGCTGAATCACTGGCATTGGATGACATAAAACCACTGCAGCACCATCCGCAGAGAACTCAGACCAAGCGCTGATGTCCCTAATGATATTTTAAAAGAATTTGGTCCTGAATCCATGGCAGGAGTTATACACTGTACAGTTGATGCATTAAGCTCCAAAGCCAATGAACACACATGTTGACCATAGCAACACCGAATCTCGATGACGGAATCCACAGCTAAAGAATCACGCGTGAAGACAGTGACTATCGTGCCGCCTCGTGAGCTACCGCTGCTAGGTTGAATCAGCTGAATCACTGGCATCGGATGACATAAAACCACTGCAGCACCATCCGCAGAGAATCCGTCGTACCCGGACAAAGTCACTAAAAACTTCGAGCTTTCGCCTGCAAAAGGTGGGCGACATGTCGCTTGAGACTCACTAGCGTATGACGCGGGTACCAGTGTATCGTTAAAAAGGCATCCCATGCGAGAATCGTTTGAGAAGCCAGTACCCACAAGTCGCAACTCATCAGTACCCGAACACACCGAGAGTTTTGGTTTCACAAAATTCAAGGCAAATCTTGGCGTAATTTTTAGTGGCAGTTCTTCACTCCAGTCTTGACCATTGATACTAATACTTACTACTGTTTGCTCGGCCTTAGAGTGATGAATTGGTCGAAAGGGACACAATATCTCGCCTTTAGAAATCCACACTCCAGGTTCTATGACGAAATTAATTTTGCATTGCCAAGTTGCCGATGGTGGAAGAAATTTTCCAAAAATACGGACCGCGCCATTAAAATTCAAGGGGATGGACGGAGGTGATACGGCGTAGATATGAAGGTCGTGCATGTATCGAAATTTCCGCTGGAAGTCGACGTAAACGTTTCTTCCAGAATCCGACAAACCTATTGTGGCAAGCTCGTTTTGACCTTCAAATGGAGGTGTGGAACACAATACTTGCGTTACATTTTGTCGCTTAGCTGGCACCACGATATCGTTATTAAACACACATACAAAATCCATACCCTCACTAAAACCATCACCGTTCAGTTGAAGGACTGTTCCACCACGTATAGACCCTACCTGCGGCGAGAACGAGTAGACGAACGGTTGCACCACAAAACGAAACGTGTGTTGTGTCGAATTTCTACTTGTAAAAAAATCGATACCATTAGCTGTAATCGCAAAAGATACTTCTGTCTTGGACCCTAAGACTGGAGAGAAGCATTCCAATGTAGACGCATCCGTCCCATTTCGAAGAGCATTTAATGATCCTCCAAAGTTACACCATAATTGTGAAGTCGACAAATAAACAGGGTCCAGATCCACTCGAGCGAGATTTGATGTGCCCACGAGGCCCACAGTAGGAGAAACGGATCTCACCACCAAATCGGGCTTAAGAAAAAGCTTCATTTCATCTACGAGGATGAAGGAGTCGACACCAATCGAAAAGTACAATACGGACGGAGGAGTAAACAAGGCTGGTACACCACACTCCGCTGTCGTGGCTGAAATAACAAATGCAGCAGCTACAGCTAAAGCGTTTTCACTTTCGCTTCTGAATACACATTCGATCATGACAGCAGATAATAAATTTTCTGCTCCAAAAGCAATCGTCGTTTTTGTGAAAACAATTCCATTTGATGGAGAAACAAAAACTGCATCTCCATACGAGTAGGTCTCGATCATTAACGTATTTTCAGAAACGACTGCACCATTCTCGTCCACCAAGCCAAACGAAACCGTGGCTGCTTTATGCGGTGGAGATACGCATGATATCACTTTGTTTATAATTTCTGCCACAACGACAACGGAACCAAACAAACACCTTATATCTCCAAAAATATAATTAAAAGCACTCACCTGCACCTTGACGCCTCCAGCAGAGCTCACGCGATTTGGGACTACTGCCTTCATGTTTATAGCGTTAATGTAGGAAAAGAGAGGTGTTTGGTGCTCCGAGTGAACGCGGCCTTTGTCGGTCCAAATTTCCAGAATTACTGTTTCCGGTTTAGATGTTGCTGGGGTACGACATAAAAGCGCCGAGTTGTTCAGTGCTGTAGCTGGCACGAAGTCTTTACCTATTCTGCAAAACAGTGTCGAGTACTTCACCACTTTTAGTAGTGCTTTGCTATCGGTAGAAATTGTCAAGTCCGTTCCTCCAACTGTTAGCCCCACTGCTGGAGACACTGACTGAATTTTGATAGGCTCTATCACCACATACTCGAAAACAGCCAATACAACAGTTTTTGATAAAACACTCTCAACTTGTAACGTGTACAGTGTGAACGCCTCATTTGCCAATACAAATGGAATCGCACACACAGCTGATGTAGGTGAGTTGAGTTTAAGCCCCGTCCTTCCAGCACCAACAAAATTACATCTCAAATTGTGGACATCCATCATTCCCAGGCCTTTTACAGTAAGAGCAGGACTTCCAATCCGCAGCAGTGTGAGCGGATCCGCTGATGTAATTGACGGAAGTGGAGCATAACGGAGTAAAAATGGCGACTTGGACGAGATAGCTGGTTGATCCACAACATCACTGAGCGATACGTGAAGTCCAACCCAAGACAGAGGATTTTTGAAAATGGGCACGCGGCACAAAAGAAGTGACGGGTTTATAAACGTTGCTGGACTGATAGCACTTGTATCTCCGTTCGTGAAATAACACGAAAGCGAGGTAACATTCTCGAAGAAAGACCCACTTACGGTCAGTATTTCGTCTCCACCCATGATAAAAGGTGGCGCAGACCCAAACACTTGTGGGGGAGCTAAATACAAGCAAAAAAACATCAGTTACTACTGCAGAACAAAACAAAATGGTGGCTCCTGGGTAACTCACCATAGACGCGGAAGGTGCCAGGTGCTACATACTGCGTTCCATGGAAGACCACAGCAAGGATAAGTGCTAATGACGTCCCCATGCCATCTAGATCAACATGAGGGGAGATACACAGGACCAAAGTAGATAACTGGAATACTGCTGCTGTAACAATGCTCCCGTTAAAAACGCAGTTGGTTTGAGTGTCAGGAAAAAAGTTGGTCCCTGTAATTGCAATCGTATCACTCCCAATGGAACTTCCGTATTGCGGGCTGAAACCAGAAACTGTCGGAGAGTCTAACGATACAAACAAATAGTGGTTAGCAAAAGTAGAGGCATTTGTCTTCACTCATTTTGCAACTCACCTTTAAATCTGAACGCAAGTGGCTGCGAGAAATCTTGCCCATTCGTTGTAAGGCGCAAAGCAACGTCCGACGTTGTTTTGCTTACGACCGGCGTCTGACAAGACACTGTAGATGATGATAAGTACCTTGCACGAGTCATTTGGTTCCCGAAATCGCACTGTAATACTGTGTCGCTAGGAAAGCTCTTGCCCTGAATCAGTATTGTAGTCCCGCCAGACCGAGGTCCAGAAGTTGGGAAACTGGAGACGACACTCCACGTTTCCTCATATACGTACGGAATAGGATTAGAGAAGAAGTCAATGCCATTTGTCACCATAACGAACGATCTTTTCGGAACTTCGGTACTTGCGGGGGGCGAAACACACTCCAGAAGATTTCCAGACTTGATGGTGACTGGCACAAGCGAGCTTCGTCCAAATCGACACCAGAGAGTCTCATCCATCAAAGTCTGAAATCCATTCCCGACCACCGAAACTGTAGTCCCTCCTTCATACCTCCCTCGAGGGGGAACTACTCTAGAAATGGACAGACTTTCGGCAGACATGTTGCTGCGCAGGTTTAGCTGAACTGTCGAGTCTTCAACGATTAAAAAATCCGGGGTGGCACTGAGTCGGATAAATATGATTTCGTACCCGTAGAACGCTGGCGCACAGTTAAAGATGACGGATTGCAAAATGCTGCTTACGTCATCGGCAGATCCACTCAGATGGATCCAGTTTGAAGGCTCGTCACCGGCTGGAAGTTTTTTCACACTTTCTGGAAATGCACTGCTTAATGTAGAGAGTTGCATTTCTCCGAGAGGTGTCATTGCTAACAACTGGGCATATACTTGCTTTCCTCCTGTCGTTTCATCCAGCAACTTCACAGCATATCCTCGAATTGTAACGGATGAGAGCTCTAATGGTACGATTAAAACGGGGTCGTCAGAGCTCTGCACCTCCAGCGAAATACTTGTGAATGCCTCTGTGATAGTATCATCAAGGAAGTTAAAATCTTTCACGCGTATGCCCAAAATTTCCGCATGCTGCTGCGAATTAAAATCTTTATCGGGTCGATATTTGATCTCGAAGAGCGCTATGTTGATAGAGCGAAGATCACCACGGAAACGAAGTAGCTGATCTGCCATGCCAGTTCCTTCGATGAAGCTTACATCGCTTGTAGAGCCCAAAGAAATCACACCACTTAATACAAATAGATGGACCTCAAAGACACGGAAACGAAGTAGCTGATCTGCCATGCCAGTTCCTTCGATGAAGCTTACATCGCTTGTAGAACCCAAAGAAATCACACCACTTAATACAAATAGATGGACCTCAAAGGTGGAATTACTATGAGGAAACGCTGGGTCAACGTCATGCACACGGACGCCAAATATACTTACTTGCTTGTCTTCAATCAATACCTGGGAACTCGGCACAATTAACTGCGGCGGGTCATTGACGGATGCTATATGTATCACGATGACGATTTCATCAGTTGTGGCGGCTGTAAATCCGGTAACACCCTGATCAACCACCTTTACACGCAACTCATCATCGCCATACCAATTCAAATAACTCCGATACCAAACGTGATCTAGAAATGTGTTTACACTTGTCAGCGTCCCACTAAAAAGTAAGAATTCATTACGATCGGCAGTGCCTGAAGCAAACGTGATCCCAGGCGTTGGGTCAAGCGAAAGAACACCGTTTTGGACTGATAAACTCACCGTCACCTCGTAGTCAAGTGCCATCTGATTATCCGTGTCGCTAATAAAAATTCCCGTGATTTCCAGTGTTTTGTCTTCGTCGCCAGAAACCAAAGCTGGCGCAACAATTTTCGGGTCATTATCCCAGGTGTTTACGCTAATAAAAATGGACGCATAAGAGGAAGCCTGGTCCGTGATAAACGATACGGCTCGCCATTGACTTCCATCTACATTTTTCCACTGCAGTCTCGCTATGTGTGTACCTCCAGCAAGCGGTAATACTATGCTCGCTTTAGCATTTTTTATTCCACGAACACTTCCATCAACTAAAGACGACATATGTCGGTACGCTATCCCATCAATTACCAGTCGAGTTTGCACACGGTTCCAAGAGTCGTCTTTCCATGCGCTAAATTGTGGGTTGTCACGCTGCGAGAGAGGGAGATTATAACTCAGAGAGACTTGAGTTGCCTTGGGCAATGTGAACTGCAGTATGGAATCGCCGACGTCCGACCACTCTCCGACTGACAGCTGCTTAAATTGCTCTAAATGATACACAGACACCGAATCCATGCTCGATTCACCAACAGCAGCCAATATCCGCCCCATAGCAAAGCCATCCAACGCATTTGGAGGTGAATACCATGGACGACTGGAGCCTAACCGAGATTTCCAGTATAACACCGCAGTGTATTCACCCGGGACCAGATCCATGATAATACTGCCCTGAAGCTGCACAGTTGACTTTTTGGATCCTTCCACAACTCCGTAGGACCCGGTCTCTCGGTAGCGTAGTCCATTTATCTCGAGCACTGCCTCGATTTCATCGTATGCCGCCGTATCTATTCCCAGTCAGTCACAGCGCACAGTCAGCGAACACGGCATTGTCTAGCAACACAAGCTCACACGAAAGAAACAAAGGAGCGAAACGAACCACGAGAGTACTGAACCAGTTCAGGTCGGACAGGCACCTGGTAGAAGAAGCGCATGGTCGCCGCCTCGGACAAGCGAAAACTCAGAGCCATCCCAGATACAGCTTGCCATTTACCAATAGACAGCAGAGATAGAGCAGTGATTGGTTGAGTGTGCCAAAGGAAGCGGTGCTGGGCCGACACGATCAAGTTCCGTCCGCCGGCAAAGCCGTCCAAAATATCACTAGCCACCGCCCATTTGACCACATGAGATCCTCGTTTCCGCCACTGTAGCTTGACATTATGTTGGCCTCTTGGCAGCTCTAGTACGAGGTACCCGCTGGCTATGACGACCAGTGGTTCGCGATCGTCCACCGTCGTAGCTGATTGACGGTACGGAGAGTCGTCGACGGACACTCGAAAGGACAATTCACTCATTAGAGTCACTTGGACACCTTCACGCTGCATATCTGTGATGTGGGAGACGGAAACGTCGTACGAAATGAGCACCACAGCCTCGTTCAGTAGCTCCAAAGCGACTTTCGTGTCCGGAACGTCCACCCATGAGTCCGTCGGAGACGCAATTGACGCCGGCGAGAGCGGACTCGCGCACCAGAGAAGCTTGGGCATCGCGCTCTGAGCGTCCACCGTCCCCACCCATGAGTCCGTCGGAGACGCAATTGACGCCGGCGAGAGCGGACTCGCGCACCAGAGAAGTTTGGGCATCGCGCTCTGAGCGTCCGCCGTCGATAGCACACACAGCAGAGCTAAAAGAAAAGTCCACCTGCTCTTGGCCATCATCATGACTATAAAGCAAATCTTGAAGTGAAGAGCCGTGTAGCCATTTTTGCAACACCTTTTTGTGATTGGCTAGTAATGGATTCTCATTTTTAACCAATCCCGTATTTTTTTCGCCAGTTCGCGGCCCCCCATTAGGAACAAAACGTACCGACAGGGCGTCGTTGGGTGGAAGCCAAGTAGCCACGTGAGGATCGCGCAGGACGCACCCCCAGAGCCCATGACCACGTCAGACGGTAAGCGAGCGTCCCCTATCTCGTGAGATACCTGCGCAGGGTTTCATAGTTTGGCTCTGGCTGTATTAGATGAGATGTTCGGGGCTGGGTCCCCCACAGTGTCCGACTCGGACTCGGACGCTGTGAAACAGGAAACAAGCAAAAAAGAACCTAAAATCAGCAAGAAGCGTAAAATCAGTAGCAAGAGCAAGAAAGGCAAGAAGAGCGGGGCTGGGTCCCCCACAGTGTCCGACTCGGACTCGGACGCTGTGAAACAGGAAACAAGCAAAGAAGAACCTAAAATCAGCAAGAAGCGTAAAATCAGTAGCAAGAGCAAGAAAGGCAAGAAGATCAAGAGCAAGCAGGCCAAGCGATCTGGAAGCGACGAAAAAGACGACCAGGTCTTGTTAGCTCCCCGTTTTGGTAGAATATTCCTGGATAGAAGTCGCTGATTATTGTTTTGATTTTGTAGAAGTCCAAGTCGACTTTCATTGATGACATGGCGTCCGAGAGTGACGACGGAGAAGGCGGCGGTAACTCGGACGATGACGACGATGAGGAGGAGGAAGGAGAAGACCGCAATGAGTACGAAAATGACGGCTTTGTGGTGGACGATGAAGACGATGAGGGCTCTGATACTGGGGATAATTGTGAGTATTTTCTCCTGCTGTGATCGTTGTTGAATGTGCATTTGCTGGAGTCGCTGACGCTCAAGTGTCGACGCCCGTTTTTTGTAGCTCGCCATCGACGTCGTCGTCGCAAGAAAGAGAAGAAGCTTAAGCGCTTGAAACAAAAGGTGGAGGAGATTGACGACGAAGATCTTATGCTTGTGCGAGAGAACATGGGCATGGACACTGGCCCCACACGCAGTGACAGTGAGGACGAGGATATGAGCCGCTCCTCTCGCAAAGTTAAGAGCGAGGACGACTCGGGATTGATGTCGCGTGAACTGAGCTACCGCATGTTTGGCGATTCGGACGAGGAGGAAGAGGACTCGGCGCCCGCGAGAGCCAACAACTATCTGGGCAACGATGAGTACGAAAGCGACGATATTGACGAATTCATTGTGGATGATGACGAGGAAGGACGCGAGGGACCTCGCCGCCGCCGGAAACAGGAGCCGATCCCGGCGTCGATGCAGGGACCGTCAGTGTACCAGATGGGAGAGGCGGAGGAGCTTTTCGGAGATATGGACGGGTTTTTGGAAGCTACTAGTGGCAAGATCCCGGAAGACACGCCTATGAAGTCGAAGAAAGCTCTTTTGCTGGAGAAGTTCGAGCCGAGTGTGCTGAAGGAGCACATGATGACTGCAGACGTCATTGCTGTGCGCGATAATGACCTGCCAGAGCGATACCAGTACACTTACAGCAACCGCGAGTTCCCGGATGCAGAGGACCGTGCCGAAGAGTCGGAGTGGATCAGTGACTTTATTATTAAGAACCTTGAGCGCAGGAATCAACGTAGTTCCGCTGCATCGCGCGGCGAAATTGTGTCGGCGATTGACACCGTCTTGCGCTTCTATCACGACGAGAAATTGGAGCCTGCTTTCGTCCAGCGATACTGTAAGGAGTACTGGAAAGTGGTGGGTCTGCACACAGAAAATTTGTATGAGATCCTTGATCTCGATATCAAGTGGGACAAGTTGGAGCGGAAGCGAAGGTCTTTTCAGAGCGGTATTCAGCGGGTGGTTGACTCCTCGGTTGCCAAGGAGTCGGCTTTTGTGCGCAGATGTTACGAACAATTGTTCAGCACTCCTGATGAAAAGATATACAAGGATCTATCCGAGTTCTTTGCTTTAGATGCGCAGGAATCAAGCGGTCAGGACAAGGAGGGTGCAGACCACAAATATCGCCGTCCTGTTCGCCGCACGTTCTATCAGATCTGTACGAAGGCGGGTTTGCGTCCAGTTTCTCTCGCCTTCACGATGAACGCGTCTGTACTCGGCGGTATCGTGGCTGGCGTGGATCATGAAGAGGCCAATCGTGAAGTCCCGACTCCTGACGAGAGTCCGGGTGTGTTGGCTCAGAAGTACACAACGAAAGAGTTTCCTACTGTTGATGACGTGATGAAAGGTGCTCGTCACATTGCTGCTAGCAAGGTGGCTGCTGAACCAAATGTCCGCAAATGCATCCGTGAGCTGTACCGCCAGAACGCGGTTTTGAGCACGGAGGCAACTATCAAGGGCCGCGAGGAAATTGACGAGTTCCACTTCTGTCACGGTTTGCAGTATATCGAGAAGATGCCTGTTCTTGATGTTTTTGAGGCTGGTGATTTGTGGTTAAAGATCGCTCGAGCTGAGAAAGAGGGAATGTTGAAGATTACGATCATTAACGAGAAGGCCCAAGATCTGATGGACCCACTGGAGCCAATTTATATGTCATCAGCCAGCGACACCGACGAGGAGTGGCAGACGCAACGCCATCTTGTCCTTCAGGAGGCAATCAACAGCTTCATGATCTTGTCATTCGAGAACGAGTTGAAGCGTGATTTGACTGTGGCTTCTCGCGATGTCGTTGTGAAAATGTGCGGGAATGCGATGCGAGAACGGTTATCAGTCCGTCCTTACGAGCCAGCTGATGGCGTGGACCCGTTTATTGTTTCGATCTGGGTTGAAAGTGGAATGGATTCGATTGCTCACATCGTGGCTCTTGATGTAAACGGAGAACTAGTGGATAAAACGGAGGGTTACTGCAAGCGTGACTTAAACAGCATCCAGAAGTTGTCTGCAACGTTGCTGAAGTTTCTGACAGAGCACTCCCAAACTCACGTTGTGGTGGTTAATGTATCGGCTGGTATGAAGTGCATGGACATGGGTGGAGTAGTTGATGAGGTTCGCCGACTGCTGGGCCGAGATGATGCCTCGCGTTTTGGTAACGGAGATGGACAAGACTTCTTGGATATTGTGTTTTTGAAAGATGATGTTCCCAACATGTTCAGTCGCTCGAAGCGGGCAGAACAGGAGTTCCCAGAAGAGTCTGAGTATGTGCGTGCGGCAGTTGCTCTTGGTCGTTATCTCAGAAATCCTGCATCCGAGCTCTGTGCGATGTGGGGAAGCGTCGCAATGAACGACCCTAGTCGCGGTCGCGAGCTACTCTACTTAAACGTTCACATGATGCAGCACTCCCTTGTGAAGGACCTGCTACTAAAGGAGTACGATCGCGTGTTCGTTCATGTGATTAACAAGTTCGGTGTCGATATTAACCTGCTGGCCAACCACAAGCACACATCGTATCAGCTGCAGTTTATTTGTGGTTTGGGTCCGGTTAAGGCTGCATCTGTACTGGATAAAGTTCGTGCCAAGAACTACGTTGAACGTCGTCAAGAGCTCTTGTCGAAGGGCTTTGTGGGGAAAATTGTGTACCGAAACTGCGCTGGTTTCATCCGAATTCGAGAACGTGACGCGTTGCGTGAGGCTCCGTTGAATCCGCTTGATGACACGCGTATCCATCCCGAAAGCTATTATATGGCGGTGAAAATCTGTGGTGATGCGAACAACAACTCGACGATCGATATGTACGACCCGAACCATTACTCTTATGCTGTTGAGGATACGATGTACCAGTCAGCATCGGCGATTCGAAGCAGAAACGCTCCTCCAAACACTCGGCTCGGCGATGCAGAAATTCAAGATGTGCTGTCTGAGTTGGATCTTTCTGCATATGCTGGTCGTCTCGAGCTGCAAAAGAAGGGTCCAAAGCTGCTTACGCTCGAGTACATAAAGCGCGAGTTGCGATACCCTTACTTTGACAAACGTGCAAAGTATCAGGTTCCGAAGGATGAAGAGCTCTTCTTCTTGCTCAATGGTGAGACGAGAGAAACGTTACGTGTTGGAATGATCATTCCGGCTACGTTGTTGCACATGTCAGGTGACGAATTTGTTCGTGTTCGCTTGCAAAGTGGCATGCGTTCGAGTTTAAAACGCGATCGACTACCAGATTACTTGATGGATGTACGACCTCAGACTTTCCCCAAGGGAATTACAGTGAACGCGAAGATTCTAGCAATTCAGTCGGACCGTGATGGCCGATTTGAGCTGCAGCTTGGGTGCAACCGTCGCTCATTGATTGACATGTCGATGTGCTTCTACCCTGATCGATTCCCACGATACACGAACGGAAAGTTAGTCGAGACCGACAGTATGGAGCGTGTTGATCGTTTGCTGAACGAGCCCCCGGTCGATGAAGAGAAAGCAACGACGTTCACTCAGGCCGCTCGTTCGGGTAGGCACCCGTCCAGGCGTAAAAAGCGCCAGATCGCGCACCCTTTGTTTCGTAACATCAACTGTCAAACAGCGATGCAGTATCTGCGGGAGCAGCCCGTTGGAGAAGTGGTTCTTCGTCCGAGTACCCTTGGCACAGACCACCTGACGCTAACGTGGAAGATGCTAGATGGTGTGTTCCGTCACTTTGATATCCAAGAAAAGGAGAAGCCTTCGGAAGCCCGTATTGGCCAGACGCTTATCATTAAGGAGGAGAAGTATGAGAACATTGACGAGATGATCGCTCGGTTTGTGGACCCTATGAACAGCTTGGTGGATGATGTGGTGCGTTTCAAGTACTACATGAACGCGATGAAAGAAAACGTTGAGGAGGATTTGATCAAGCAGAAGAAGGAGCACCCGTCGCGCATTCCGTACGCTGTTCACGTGTATGACAAGTTTCCAGGCTGCTTTTCAATCACGTACGTTGCACGCGAAACGCCCCGCAGTTGTCATATGGAGGTAAAGTCGGGAGGTTTCCGCTTCTTTGGTCGAATCGAGTCGTCGATCTTGCCAACTCTGTCGCAGGCTCTGCAGTTTTTCAAGATGAAAGCACTTGTTTCTCCAGCGCCGAGTTCGTCCCGCTCTGCTGCTTACCACCGCAGTGATAGTAGCAGTGGGCCTTTCGCCCAGCGTTCGAGTGCCCCATATTCGGGGTCCGGAGGTCGTCCTCGCCAGAGCTCGCGTTGGGATGATCGTCGTGGAGGAGATGGTGGCAGTCGTCGTTGGTAATGTCAGAAGCGGACACACTCAACATTGGTATACATTCACATGCAAAGAAACCAAAACATAGCGTCTCGAGTCAACCACGAAGTTGGAGGCCAGACAAGCCGATACTTGCGTTAGACAAACTGGAGCCAAGCATACCCAGAAAATAAAATAAACAGTCTGTATAGCGGCATTGCCCTCGTTGCAGGTGCAGAGTGATGAGCAACACGAGAAGATGACATCCAAAGAGCAACATTGCTGTTTTGGGTGCGAGCTACACTGGGTGCCTTCCAAAACCTACATAAAAGATTTTTATAGTCGTCATAAAAGGTGATAAAAGCATTCATTAAAGCCCCATAAAACTATGCATTAAAATAATTATTTTCGTGGGACGAGAAAGTGGTCTCATCAAAATAATTATAAAAACGTTTTTATCACCTTTTAATCGCACCCTAAACTTGCAACGTGATTAAAATAATATCTTCATTTAGTTATGACACGAGTTTACACCCTAAAGAGGCCGAGGTATTCGGATTGAAGTTGAGCAATCTTCAAGAGTCCCCCAGGATTAAGACTATCCGTTGAGTCTCGTTTCCCATTTCCTGAAGGGCTTTTCCTCGACA